>JARYHS010009909.1:0-24985 GCA_031002005.1 Vandiemenella viatica | reverse complement strand
GTCTAAAACTCAGATTAAACAGGATTTATTCTTACTGCGAATGCCTGCGGAATTTTTGACGAGAAATATTTCTTATCAAGCAGATGATGAGTCGTTCAATAAATATATCTGTGATTTGTGTCAAACGTTTTACCGGTCCCAACCTGCGTGAACAGAATGGGACTAACGAAATGAAGTATTGTAAACCGATTCATTCCTTCTGCCCTGGCAGCTAATTAAACTGAAGGAATTAATTAAACGCGCTTCCCAAAAATAAATGTAAAATTAATTACCTTAAGCGCACTGCCGATAAAATCAGCACGACGGAAGACTTATTCGCTTCTTTCAAACTCACCAAAACACGTTACTACTACTTAATGGGTTACCATCAGTAAATATGAAAGCCGGAAATAATCAGTTATCACTAGTCTTCGCGCTTATTCAGGCAGCTGATGTATGTTAATTATGATGCACATATTTGATATGTTCCTCTTCAGCGTCAGTTTCCGACTCATTTTTATAAATTAATAAGGAGCTCTATTCTTTGTTGGATAATTGTAATAACGTTTATGCATCTCATATTCAAATATTCTTCCTCTAAATCATGTTTATTATTCGTTCTCCCTGTTTCGTAACACACTTATGAAGTCAACTAAATTTTGTCTTTACACTCCCATTTCGGGGCGCGGGAAGAAGTTATATGGTGATTAACTACATCAGCTGAAACACTTTCATTATATTGGAAGCATTTCTGCTACATGTTTTTTATGTCTAAACTAGCGGTGCCCACGAATTCATCCACGTGAAATTTGTGCTGTTGATTGGCTGATAAAATGTGAAGGAAATATTAGAGCACTACTTTTTCCTATTTCTCAGTTCATTTTCTCAAATCAGTGTTTATGTTGTTCATAAATGTTTTAAACGCATTGGTGCAAGAAATTTGTTTCTAACACACCTTGAAACTGCCACTATTTTTTTGACACTCTTATGGTTGTATGGAGGTAAAATCAAAATATCAAACCTTGTTCTCTTGCTGTGATAGTTATTTACTGTATTAACCTAAGGTATAAAGCCATTAAATAAAATGATAATAATAATAATAAAAAAACAGCTGGCAATGATAGGGGACTACCGACAGAAGTGAAAACTTGAAACTATTAATATCATACATGCAACACGTCATACTTACAGCTACAGACATACGTAATAATAATAATTCCGTGTAGTTGTAATGACCTGGTGACAGGGTTTCTAGTGGCTGCACATTCCGTCCCTGCCTTAGTCGCCTTAACCTAACCCGGCAATCCTACCAGGTATAGAGCGTTCTGGCGTACTTCACATTATACAGCAAGCTGTGCCAGAGGTGAAAGCCGAGTTAAGTGTACAGTAACGTAAACCAGGGACATTTCGTTTCCCAATCATACATTTTAACTACTGAACCTTTCGTCGGGGGCCAACAATTTAAGGTGGACTCAGAACCACAGAAGATCTTGGCGTAGCTTATGTATTCAAATACAACTCCTAAAAATTCCTACTTATCACTTGTTTTGAAACATGTGATAAATGTTATCAAAATCGGATTAAAAACTTTGAATTTATATGAACAACGTTGACAGAAATTAAGGAGAGGGTTAAGGTTTTTATAAATCAAACGTAAACACTATTTTTCTATTTGTTTTAAATTATATATATGCAAAGTTCCATTAAAATCGAATAAAACCTGTGTGTTTATATGAAGGACATCGTAAAAAAAAAAAAAAAAAAAAAAAAAAAAAAAAAAAAAAAACCAAACAAACATTCATTTTTATATATTATAAACGAGTATAAACTACACTTCCATGGCTGTCCAAGAGCAACATATATGTCATACATATAGCTACAGATATACTGTTAACATTAGCATGCTGGCGATACGAACTCATAAGATTTTACCCATCAATAAAGCGTCCAACGCGCATATCATACGCACAATACGTCATAGCGTGACGGTGACAGCATGTCATAGCGTGTCGGTGACGGGAAGTCGCGAACTCGTAGATTTACCCCCGTCCAAACATCGCCTAATGAGCCTATAGAAGTTTTCACTTAAAAAACCATACGTACCTATACAAACCCCATTTTTCTATTTCTCGGAAAGATTTTACTATGATTACAATGGGAATTTATTATTATATACGATATATGAACTATTACTATGCTATATTTTAACTTCATACACACAGTACAGGAGTCAAAATTGTGTTTTTTACTAACCAGAAAAGTAGTCACGCTCTGCCTCAGACATCATATGTTGTGGGCCAAACTGGAATTAGAAATATTTGCTTTCCGAATGTGCCTTATTTATCTGATTGATTATTTACCGTTCGAGTTCTACTTAACAACAGAATACCGTCTAAATATCGATCGGTCGATCGTAGCACGGAACAAGCAGAGGAGTTAGGCACTGTGCGCCGGCCGCGGTGCCTAGGACCCGGCGTCACCGCGCGTAATTAGCGGAATCCAATGCGCAGGTTGTTTTTGCCGTCGCGTGACGGTGCGCCACCGTGACACGGCCGCCCCCGATATCATCGCCCGAGTCCCGCCGGCTATGTGGGTCACACGGTGTCCCTCCAACCCCACGACGCTTATCTTTTACAGCGAAAATCTTCATAAGAATGAGAGGCCCAGCACGCGTTTGTTTCCAAGGCCAGGTTTAGGAGTTCCAAGGGCAGAACAGGGGTATCAGAAGCCTGTGCAAGAAGGCAAACTTATTTAACTGATTGGGGCTGGCCGTAACTAATTAACTAGCTCCGTTCCGCTGTCGATACATCCTTATTATAGCGCTGATTTAAAGAAATTTCAATAGAGATCGACAACACGATTTAGAAGATATTCAAGAAGGTAATTTCGTGTAATTCTAAATTTCATGGAATGTCATCAAACTTTTATCACTTCACGCTTAGCGCCTTTTCGTTCTTAACCCATTAAATACCAATTTAAGTCTCCAACAACATTGTTAACAGTTTCTGCTCTCATCCAGAATGGTGCTACACATAAAATAAACGCATTATAACACGTGACAGAAAACTTTCCATTCTGCGAGAATAATGCGACAATATCACACTCCCTCCTCCCTTTCCAAGTATTTTTTTCCTAATTAATCGTATATGTTTATAAATGACTGTACTGATGTATGTCATCTTATTTGTTGTATCATAGGATTTGTCAGTTCGTAGTGTGTATAATATTTTGAGATAACTTAAGTTAGTATCTTTGGTTGTTGCGAGTGCAAGCAGCAGACATTGTCGTGCGCCAACTGTCGTGAAGCACGCCTGTGTTGTCTGAGGATCCGTATTATAGAGATAGTAAAAAAGTTTGTGATGTGTATCTGCAATCAAGTCGATAATGATGTTACGCACGTTGAAATACTGATTTTGCTAATGGATGCAGTTGCAGAATAAATCGACTGATTATAGTTCCTTTTCAACAATAGTTCCTATCATTTGTGGCAGATGAAATGAGTTAAAAGTGTTCTAACTTAAAAATTAAACGAGCAGCTGCTTAAGTCTTTGAGATGAGATGGGCCTTCTCATACATAACATGCCGTAAATTTCCTATGTCTTGAAAATATTAATACGCCATTAGATTCTTCGTGTGGCGGCTTGGTTGTTGAAGTCAGCTAATTAACCACTCTAATAAGGAAAGCTCATAACCACTAAGTTAAAAACTTTTCATTGCTTAAATACGTAGCTTTATTTGAATCATTGCAATTCATTTGCTACTGATTATCCTTGATTCTAATTATAGAGAATTCTACAAAATACATGTTATCTGTAGGAGTTAGCTCGTGCGAAAGATAGACAGTTTATATATCAGTTCGGAAATGGTTCAATTATGCAGTAGATCCTTCATAACGTACAGGTATTTGGAAAAAAAATATTGTTTTGCATTGGGTAGCAATTATTGCGAGAGTGTAGTCGACATGACGCTCCTCGTGCAGGCGACTTGGCAACACTGAAGAACATTGTCAACAAGAGCACAGTGAAAGCTGCAGAAGATCTCAAGTAGTTTGTTGACAAACAACGCAGATTACAAAATTTAATGTTGAAAACTACTCTAAACAAAATTTATAAGGCAATGGAGAAAATACAATGTTTTATGCCGTACCAAGGTCCGCTGCATTGGAACCTAGAGAGGTTAGGATTAAATTCCGACATGGATTTTTCAAGGAGCCATCCCAGCATTTTCCTGGAGTAAACTAAAATTCGGATGGGATATTTGTAGAGTTTTACTTAATGAGTATCAACATAATTAAGTCAGAAATATATGTTATACCACTCTATCAGTTCAATGAATGCGTGGATGAAGCGTGGTTAGTACTAGTGTATTACAAACCACAACAACTGAGCTTATTTTAGAGCGAGTTCTGATAGAGGCAGGACTTGCTATCCTAGATGTCAGTATTGTTAAAAGAAATTGTATGTTTTTTCATTTAATTCTGATAGTGTAGCTAAAATCAACGTACATTTCACCTTGATCGAACCAAAAAGGACTCTAAGAATGAACATTTCTAATACTTTTTTCTTTTAAAAAACATAACTAATTGGAGAATTAGATGAAATTATTACTTACGCTAATTTGAAACAGAAGTCGTGGCTCCCTTTTTACAAAACCAGTTTTTTTTCTACTGAAAGAAAGATTAAGTCAATAAGGTGATTTGAATCGATTGGTCTTTCGCTAACCGAACTATTGCTGTATTTGTTAAATCAACAGGTGGAAATGAAGAGTCACAGACTAGTTTCTGTTCAAATTAATTTTGGAACGTAGGTTCCAGAATTACTATACAACCTAAATTATTACTTAGTTTTGTATATTGCTGCTTCACTAGTGCTAGTTCGTTATAATAATTAAATATCTGATTTCTGTAAGTTGCTGGCAGATTTTTAAATGAAATAAATGAGAAAGTAAGTGGAATAGCTAAGACCTACGAGTAAGTAAAAGAAATACGCAGAGGACTTTGGGCGGGATAGTAACAAAGTAGATCTGCCGAAGGTTTCGTCGAGGGGTCAGTTTTATAGGTGAAGCTGCGGATGACACCAGTAAATCAGGTAGAAGAGAACCGTCCACGTTGGAGAGTCATTTGCAGACCCTGCACGGACATCACACTGACCCAAACAAGCAAATAGCTAATAAAACCGATTTACTGGCCGCACAGGCGGCAGTTAAAAGGATACGCGACAGTCTCACTAAGATGGGAGACCACGAGGAGGTAGCAACGAGAAAGTTATAATTTATTATACAACTAGTGGTGCAAATATCGGAGACTGAATTTAAGATTGAGAAACAGGATTGTAAATCTGTACAATTTAGTGTAACTGACTCATCATCAATTCATACACAAACTGCCAGCGAAAGAAACAAGATTTTACAAAATTTATTTTAGTTACATTTAATTTGGCATCGAAATATTTGACTTACTGGTGTAAAAGGTAACATATATGTTAACTGATAACATAACAGCTATTACTGTGTGTTACTTCACTGAAATCCGTTGAGTGGTTTTTGGTTTATGGCCTGGCAAACAAACAGACAGATGATGGCAGACATGGTCATCCACAAAGATTTCGATTCTTTCGCAGACATTTTCTGTTATAAGTTATTCTAGACAAACTCTTTATTCAATAAATTTGTACTAACTGTCTGCGGATATCGCTGCTTATATTTGAATAATTGCATCATAATACAGGCAAGGCTGAATGTATTGTATGGTTTTTAAACGATATTACATTCAGGGATAGCCAATAATATTGGTTAATATATAGTATACTTTGCATTGCGATTAGTTGCAAATTTACGATGGTGTAGAAATTGAAACCGTCAAGTTTGGAAGTTTTGTCAGTCTTTGAAAAATCAAAGAAAATCAAACTGCACCCAATACAGGTTATGTCAACATTTAACATATAGAATACTACTTATCCTGATATTTAAGTAGTTGCTGCCTCAATAGCAAATTTTGCATTTTTGTCGCTCTATGCACGGACCAAGCAAGAAATTACGTTCAAATTTCATTTTAACTACTCTTGGCGATAGCTTAAGGACACCTTTATTCCGCAAAGTACGTGATTTCTAACGAGAAATGGTACATAACCGTAAATCATGGAGTTTTTGTCCACCTGTGCGCGCATCACAAAAAATACGATTTCAGGCACAAGGGTGTGGGAAGATTCTCATTTTTAGGTAAGGGTGTCAGGGATTGGAATGAGTTACCAAGAGAAATGATGAATAATTTACCTAAAACTTTGAAAGAATTAAAAGATAAAATTTGTAGAGGGCAAATGTAGGTAGGTGCAGGATAGGGGGAAGTTGCTCCATTGCAATTAAATTAAATTAAATATAACAAACGGATTTCAACTTACACACCAGGAGCTGTTGATATTAAAAAATATCGGAATGTAGATATAGCTATATTTTTGAAAGTATCAATATCGAATTCGATATATCGAAGACAAAGTGTAAATGTATCGATATATCGACACTATTTTATAAAAACAATGTTACAGAAACAAATCGTTTAGGAAGTATTGTTGGTATTTACTGAAAAAAAGTTGTGAGATATTCTTCTGAATCAAGTATTCAATTTTTGAGATAGAATGGTTTCTCAAGGAGTAATATGTTTTTTTTTATGTTTTTAAATAAAATTGTGATTTAGCTATCATCCATTTTTACTAACATGAAAGGCATAATATGTACTATGTACTCTAAAATTTTTAAAACCCAAAAGAGGTTCCAGAGAAATCGTGGCTTTTGTGGATTTTTAAGATTGACAAACCAACACAGTAGAGGTAGTTATTTAGGTTGAAATTTTACTCTCATAGTAAGCATAATGGACAAATCACATTTTTAACAAGAATTGTTTTATGTGGAATTTCATTTATGTTTGTAGGTTGATAGCTGATTCTGAGTCTCCTTAATTTTTTGGATCTAATTTTTGCACCGTAGCAAACATTTATTATCTGAACTTACCAATATTCCTACTTACACCCAATTTTAATGTCGAAATACTTCCCTCGGCAATACGCACTCTCATTTAAAACAATGACTTCACATCCGATTCGTTCTTTGTGAGTAATGCCATGCCTGTATTGTTACCATCATCTGAGAAGGCGGTATACCAATTACTTCCAAATTAATAGTAATAAAGTAAAATTTAATGTAATTCTTATGCTTGCTGATCTTTGTGCAAAACAGAAATTTAAGGCAAATAGCCTCATCAAGAATAAAGTAATTAACGTACAAATTTGCTGCAAGACGTTTCTACTTTTGGATTGCCATTCGATAAACACAGACTTTTCTTATGATTTGAGGGTGAAGCCATGTATGCGTACCGAATTACCTGGTTGAGCGGAATTATTAGGAGTGTTGTAGTCGCTTCAGAGTTTAAATTCCACAAACTTCCAAACTAAGGTGATGAATGAAGTAAAATTAACGTTAGTTATACTTACTAAGCTCCGCTTACCATAAAAATTTGTGACATATAAAGAGTAAGGTAGAAATTTGGTTTGTCCATCCAGGAATTATCAATAAAAAAATAAAGTTGTGTGTACCAATATTCGTCAGCAGCTGTTTTGAAAAATATTCGTTGGTTTTTAGGTTCTGCTGATAGATTACTGCAATTATTAGGCACTGGAAGACTAATTGTTGGTGTATCTCGATCAGATGCTACTGACGTTCGTACTTCTTCTAGCTACCCAGAATTTTAGGTCATCTGATGATCTTGAAATAACTAGCGGATCTAAATATTGTTTTAATTTAACAACTATTTAACCAAAACTCAGGTCAGAGACTTCATTGTATATATTTTCCAAAACCATAAGTTCTCCCAAAGAGATGGCTTTATTACTTCTGCTATGCATGGAGAAGCCCCTAAATTAAGTGAAATATTTTCCCTTCTTTGATATTGCATTCGAAACAGCCAATGCATTACCTCAAAACAATTTTTTGAAGGAGGGATTCATGGTTGTCGCTTAGCATTAACAAATTGCGTTATAAAGGCACCAACCTATCTATCATTACTTTTAAACAAAGCGCTTTGTAGAGACAATCGAAAAGCGGTAGATGTTGGTTTATTAGTGGCATATCTAACCTGGCTGTGAATACTTTTGGAGCTCAGTTCTTCTGTTAATATGCAACAAGAAGTATAACCAATTCGAGAAAAATATTTAACTGAGGAGAACTATCATACCTGGCACATTACGGTTAGTTCTTAATGCTAATACTTTTGCGTCGATTGAAGACAAATTTTAAAAATCTTTACTTGTCCAGACAAGAATTCGAACGAAAGCTAACTGCTTGAATGATCATTAATACTTGGCCCTATTCTTTACTTCTGCTTGTTGCTCGGATTGTAATTAATCAGAAACACTAACTGCTTGTTTGTAATAATGTACAATAAATTTTATTTGGTCAGCTAGGTTTTAAATTTTTTTATCCTTTCTTTAAATTCTATTTATAGTTAAATCTATTGCAAGTCCAACACAAGTAATCGTTTTCTTTTTCCCCAATAATAACTTGACGTAAAAATGATAACTCATTTTTTAAAATATCGACTCCGATATCCAGATATCAGTATCGAAATATCGATATATCGTCCTAAAAATCACTCATAAATATCGATTTTTTTTTCAAAAAATAAAATCGATCTTTTATGAACAGCCCTATTACACACGGTGATAGCTTATTTTATTAGTTAAACATTAGTATCATTTAATTTCAATAAATTTCATAGTTTGAAAAGAAATCATTGTTCCGGTTTTATTAAAATTAAATACAGTGGAATATTATATACAATAATCATTAATAAGTAACTACACTTACCATCACAAAATCTTTTCAAACAGATTAATAGTTGTTTTTGTCTTTGTGTACCTGTAGGTACTTACACTTCTCTTACTCTGACGTATGTGGATATAATTATATTAATTGCCAAAAAAGGGCAACATTGTAATTTTACACACTCTGATGGCGTTTCTGTATAAGATTGATTGACTAGAAACGAGTCACGCGTCAGAAAGCATTACTTCAAATAATGTTTACTGATAAGCTTTTTGAACAATACTGAAATGTACCTGTGGGCCATCGGCAGCCATAAAATCATAATAAAGTTGTGTTAATTTCAAGACATGGTGGAAATAAATGAAATATACAAATGCCTTTAAAACATTTACCTACAACTTAAGGAGGTAATCAATAAAGAGGAACTCTGGATTTTCTAAGTAGCTAAAATTTCTGTCGTAGTTTATTAGTGAATTAATAACAGAATTCTCAAATTATAAAAAAAGTCACGGGCTCAGCTATTGAGGTTTGTATAATTGTGTATTGCGTGAATTAATATTAGAGGTGATGTCGATCTTCAAAAAAAGAAAAACAGAGTAAATCTAATCTGTCACTACAGTAATAGAAAATGAATGAATATTTTAGCAACTGATCAATCAAATAGATTATTCTGTGATCCTAATGATTCAAGTTGGTTAGACATCCGAATGTGAAAAGAAAAGAGGCTTCATGATCTTGACAAATACGTCATTAACAATAGCATCAGCAGTATGTATAAACTTCACCTTGAATCACTTACAGGAAATAAACCACTTACGTCTTTGTTATAACATAGAAAAATATTTGTAGAAGGGTGTTATAAGACTTAATAACTTCTCCTCTTAAGACAAGCACCAGACAATAAAATATATATGATATACGCCATCATATTGGCTGTTTTAAAAAAAGAGGCATATAACGATTCGCAAACAGTCCTTTTAATGACGTCTTGATTTTAAGTACTGAGGGAAATTTCAAATTCAGCCCCTTGTTAAATGTAGTATTTTGCTTGTGAGGTTTAAATGTGAAAAAAAAATGGTAAAAGTACGAAGCCACTATTGCTTGAAACGAAATCATCTGTCAGTTATCCACTTCATAATGCAGTTTCTCGCTGTTGATGCTAGTAACGTCTTAAGAAGCAATGATGTTCGCGTACAGGATCGCTTAAGCCAAATAACGTGTAGTGTAGTATACAATCTCACCCTTAAACGATATTTCTGTAATCTCTAAAGTCATTGTTTACTCACGGTCCTAGTATCATTAACACACACTAGGTTTAGTGTCTAGTATATCTGAAGTATGCATGTTTCCTTATCCAACTGGTGTGGAAGTAGTAATGAAATGTATCAGCCGAAACGAGTGAATGAGTGCGTCGCGGCGCCACCGTCGCTAGACTTCCTGCGCCGCGTGTGGCGCCGCGGGACCGTGCTGCGCTCTGGTGGCAGTTCACGCAAGCACACCCGGCGTCCCCGCATTAGCCGCATGCAAATGATCAAGTTTACTCGGTGCATTGCTCTTTTCGGAATAACACGGGGCCTCTTTTCTTTTGTGACATTATGATATAAATTACAACTTCTGGAAGTAAATTCTCATTAAATTGTAAAAGTTGGCTAACTTATGGATCCCGCCGTGCCGCGCCGGCCCTGTTAACTGTTATGGCAGGAAGGGAAAGTTCTGTAGAAACGTAATCCCCCAGCACGGAACCGCCTCGATTTCCATTTTCAGAGCTCCTTACGTACGTGCGCACTTTTTTCCCCCCATAGATTTTGCAAAAAGCGTACTTGCAAGTATAACAAAGTACCGCAATGCTTGGTGGTGCAATTTACCTCAATTTACCTTGGCACGCAACGAGACTAACGTAAGCTACTGACACAAGAGTTGCTCCAAGCACGGAACGCTGTGAGTATATGCGATGGCTAATCGATCCTCACTACAGTCTTGAAGTTGGTACGTTACTTAGCAGCAGAATTACCAGAACATCAACGTCGGATTGTCTGATACAATATATCATCGGTTGATAACAATAATTATCCAATTTACTTTTATTCAGTAGAATAGATTTATGACACAGAGTGCTATGGGTGAGCGGTAACGCTACGACTTTGCATTCGGGAGAACGCGGGTTAGAATCCCCGTACTGCCATCCAAATTTTGATTTTACAAGCTTTTCTGGTCACTTCAAAAGGCCATGGAAAAATTCGTTGCCGTTCCTTTACCGCAGTCCTTTCACCCCTCTAATGACCTCGACATCGTTCAGGTGTAAAGCCAAGAAAGGTTTATGTCCTTGAACTATCAAAACTATTTAATTAAATAAAATTAGAAATTTATATATTGCTTAATCATTTTAGCACTAAAACAGATCTTTAATACATGTTTTTGTTTTTTAAGATCGAAGACTGTCTCAGAGCTGCATTTTGATAAAATACTCTCGAGCTTCCAGCCGCCTAAAATGTCAATCTTTCAGTAATTTTGGAGGGTCACAAACCGCTCCCTTATTTTCATCCAACTGAAATCAACGGCAAACTAGTGTAATAATTGTTAGCTACTGAGATTTATAGAAATTGTGTAAGATGAAGGCCAGACCAAAGCAAGTGACGTAATTCCAGATCCTAATGCTTTTTGTAACATATTGATCGCTTGGTTACCGAACACACTAAGCCGGTATCCTGTATCAATGTTCACTACGTGATCAGCTGTTCCGTCGTCAATTACTTTCGAGATGATGCTGTCACAGAAGTCTTTGAGCCGGGCTAAAATATTCTTTTGTTCAAATTTATAAGTGTACCCTTCCTAGATACCACTGATTTTTCCTCATAACTCTGACAAACATTTCTTCCAAGCTCCAAACATAGCTGAACAATACAACGCTGGGTTTGTCCGATATACGCCTGCCGACATTCATAGGGTACTCTAACCAGGTTTTTAATATTTGCAGGTGGGTTTAAAATGGTATTGATTCCATATTTGCTCACCATTCTTCCTGTTATTGCACTTAACGCACCCACACAAGGAAGAAAAACAATGCCCATGTCGTCATCTTGTTCTTACTGGTATTTCCATAATAATTAACAGAAACCTGTAGTTGAGTGAGATAATACTAATTAGTTATGAAATTATTGCTAGGTTCACCATTCTGTCACGTAATTCTGGTGGAATAACTGTTGGAGTATTTTCATTAACTCATTTTACCGTGTGTATGGTCGTCAGTGTTACTATTCAAGTGCTGGATGTTATTGCTAGACAACGATTTGTGAACGGGCTGACATCCAGGACTCTTTATATTTAGGGACTGGACTGAAAAAGTTTATTCACTCAAAACCTGTTTCCTGTAATAGCAGACTTGAGTACCACGATCTTTAATAATTGTTTAATTATCGTCAATAAGTTACCAAGATCTTCATAAATGATACAGTGCAAAAATTCAGTTACAACTTTTAAAAAAATGAGGCAAAGAACTGATAAAATACTAGAGATGTATAATCATATACAGCGATGTGAACTTTGAAGAGAGCAGCAAATTAAATAAACGAGGTCATCATGTTTGTGGTAGTATGTAACCATAGTATTCGCTATGACCCGAGGCTCAAGAAAGCTTTAACAACTTAGAAAAATCCCCCGAGAGCGTCCTAGCCAAGCACATTTCTCAAACACCTACCGAGCGCGGCGCGTGAGTGGTTAACGTTCTCGCCTCGCATTCGGGATTACGGCCGCCGAATCCCCGTCCGGGCATCCAGATTTGGGTTTTCCATGGTTTACCCAAATCACTCCAGGCGAATGCCGGGATGCTTCCTTCAAAATGCCATGGCCTAATTCCTTCCTGTTCCTTGTCCTCGCTCCCATCCCGCCTCTAATGACCTCGATGTCGACGAGGCGTAAAGTGATAAGTAAAAAAAAAAAAAAATATCTTAAACAGCTGATTTCTTTGGTAGCTTGGTCGTACGGGCTGAAACTTACTAAGGAATCTTCCATGTCGCATGCCTCATTAACGTTGTACTAACTGGAAGTCGGGATAGTAATTAATAAGAGTGTATTGTAAAACCTACAATGCTTTGTAAATAATCTATATCAGTAATCTAACCAAATAATAGTAACTACAATGTCAATTATTTGAAATGAAACATAGCAATTAATGCTGCTAAACGTTTAGCTCTGAATTTATTACTTGGCACATTGAGTAACTCCGCGACATTGAGGTTTTATGCTTAGCTACGATTTACATATTACGTATTGGATGAATAATTCTCAAAAATATGGCTGCCTGAACATTCTTGTCAATTCATCAGAATACCTTTTCATCGATTTTCCCCTTTGACTTGAAGAAAAATACCTCAATTATTTGTCATTTATGGGTACAAAATCGTTTCCTCTATATTTTCGTAAACTGTTTTTATCGTGTTCAGTTTCATACGCATATATCCGTAGTCTTTCAAGCTTTTCCCAGTCAACTACTGTTTCTACGATAAATTGGTTTTGTAAAAAAGTTTATACTCAAGTAACAATACCAGAAATGATATGCTTAGTTTAGTGAAGGATGTCACTAATAACTGAGAGCCAATTCTTCTTCCTAAGGCGCCTTCTCCTATCGCAGGTTGGCGGTTCACATAGCTCTGGACGTGATATTACGTAAAGTATGGAAAGCCTCTTCTGACGCAGAGTCGTATCATCTCCTAATCTCCTTCAGCCACGAACTCCTCCTTCCAACAGACCATTTAGCATTAATATTCCCTTCAATGATGAGTTGGAACCTGTCGCATCTCGCAATGTGTCATAGTTATTAAGTTTTGATTTGCTTTACTGTAAGGAGCAAAGGAGCATCTTTTTAAATATATATATATTTGCTTCTCCGTCCACTGAAGCACGTATTCATTTGAGGTTTTCAGCATTAAAGATACGCGTAAGAGACGATCATTCGCATTCTCATTTACAGACTAAGACCAGACCTTATGGAAAAAAAAAACACGATAATAAATTGCCCGTTGGCCTGTTCTATTATGGATTAGATCTCTTTCTTCAAAACACGCTGCTCATCCATCATAGTTCCCAAGTTTTTGAAGCAAAATACTCGTTCGATCTTATTTCATTGTATTGAAAGGGTCGCTTGAATTATATTCTTTTAATTACCCGATTTCCAACCTAATGGACTGTGGACTCTCTTCGTGGTCCCCCAGACTTACAATTATGTCACAGTGTAAGAATCATGTCTTCTTAAACATGGCGCTGCGATTGGTCAAACACCTTCCCTCTCCCCGCTTGAGACTCCCCTCGTCCGCACTTCACAAGGCAGGGGAGGTATCTCCAGATGCAAAGGCCGACATGCAACTTAGATGAGAAAAGTTGCGAGTTGTTTGTGGATTGTTTCGGCAGCTGTCGGCCCACGGGGACGTCCGCACGCAGTGCAAAGTGGTCGGCGATTGGCCAGCAGGAGGAGGGACCCACCGCTACCTGTCACAACTCAGCGACACGCAACCACTCCGCAGCGGCATGTATCACATTCACAGCGTTGTCTGACCAAAGCATCTATTACGCAGAAGGACTAAGGATAGTCTCACATTTGGAGATGGTGAGAAATTTATTACAAACTTCAGAGCAAGAGCAAAAATTCAGTGCTCATTTGAAGTTTTTAAATATACCTAAAAGACAACAACAAAAGATTTAAAAGATTTTGTTTTCTGTTTCTCAGTAGTTATAAATATACGTACTAGGTCATAGCTCGAAACATGTACTGGAAATTGGTAACATTTTCCGCCATTTATGTTAAATTCAGTTAGTGTACATTTTCAATAAAAATAGATCACAATCCAAGCTCTAAACCACTGTATATAAGCCTTTATTTGTGAGTCAATTACTTTGCTTTCGCAACGAATGAGTTCTTCTTCTCTCAATTTATCCCATCTAAAGAGCACGAAAATTAATCCTGAACATTCAACTCGATGAATCTTTCCTTGAATTTCAATATTTCTTCATCCTTTCATTTTGCTCTTCCCTCCTTCCTTGGATTCAGGTGTTATTACTCTTCCTCTTCTCCTGGATACCCTTGTAATTATGTATTAATTTTCCGAAAGTTGCTCTGATTTGTATTAAATACTCTGTTATTTCTATCTCTTTACTCCTTGTATCCACTGGTTGCCATTCTTACTCTTCTAGACGTGGCTGAAAATTCTTTTTGTAAGTTTGAGTTATTGATAAATAATACCCTAATTTCAATGAATGTGTTTGAATGTAGTTTCTGCTATTTGCTTGCAGTGTAATTAAATCACTCCTTCAATCTCGTAACTTACTGAATGTAATAAAATTAGAGCTTGACCTGTACGGCCGTATGAGTACAAGCAAATTATGGGATGGAAGTTACATCATTTCATATTCTTGTTAACACTTTTGTTACAGAGAAAAATTTCAATTCAAGGATATAGAGGAAAATAATAACATCACTGATGTTTTTATCTCACTCTAGACCTTAGTAACATCCTAAATGATCTCGGGGAATGAAGAGAATTCGTTTTAAGCGTTTCAGCGTGTTAATTTTTCTCAGATATCTGTTTCAGTCAGATCTAATAGCAACACATTATCTTCCTTTAAAGAACTTTTGAACTACATATCTTAATGAAAAGGAAGCAAAATGTTAATGTGACGTAAAAGCGATCATTCGTTCAGTGTGGAAATTTCACAAATGTTCCTAAAGTGTTGGTGACTATTTTTCCACACAAACACAACATTTAATGTAAATTTAAACAAAAGAAAAAAAACACTCCATCTGCTTTTAGCTATTTATGTTTTTGTAAACTTTGCTTTCCTATGCTTTCCTAAACACTATTTGCCTTGAAGTTGTCAAAGATGCCAATCTTTAGGCCATCTATTAAATTTAAATATCTTTTCGAATATTAGCTGATGTCATTTTTGGTTATTGCTTATTGCATCTGACACAAACAACTAGTTCATGGACTCTGTCTGTGTCTATACCAACTCCTTCGAATGTCCGCCACTCATTTGCACTGCACGGTGGAATAGGGCGAAGCGCTGGGGTAACGAAGTGATTGTGTGGCAGATTGCACTAATGCCAGAAACACGGTCGATGAATGCGAAGATCGCTCAGCTTAGCAGGCGCTATTCCGGAACTGCGTCTTAGACGGGATTTCCGAAAGAGGCCCCCCTCCTTGCCAATGTGACGAACCGTCCGTCTGAGGCTTTGCCTCGACCATTTGAGGCACTTCCCACCAAGAAGGTTGTTTTAGAGTTTCGCAACAGAAAACTACTTAATTCCTAGACTTCATTTCTATCTTCCTTGTTCTCTGCGTTACTTAATCTCTAATCTGAATAAAAGGAACTTCCAAAATATGAGGTATCCGGGTAAATATTTTAAGACATACAGTACTTCTGTTTTGAAAGAATGTAGGCTCTCCCGGTGAGTCAGATACCTAAGATCTTCTCGAGCTTTCCACTTGGATAGCGCGTCAATACAAATACAAAGCGACGTTTCGAAGCCTGCCTCTGGCTCCATCTTCCGGCGAAGATACTTCTCTTTTATTGTTCTGCTCTGGAATGCTAAGTTGAAATGAATTAGTATGTTTGTGAAAATTGAATCTTTGCAGGAGCACATCTGCTAAACTTCTTCTCGTTTGTTCTGCTGCATAAGTTCTGCCACGCAAGACTGTTCGATAACTACTTTAGCTGTCTTCATCAGGTGAAAGGTAGGTTACTGTGTCAGCACGTGATCCACTGTAATTGTCTTGCGAGTCTGTAACAGATGCATTTAAGCCCCGGTGTGGAAGCTACTCTCCCATTAGCCGCCATGTAGTGTAAGCCCCATACGAGACCCCCAACCCGTTTGTGAACGACTATGGAAGACTTCCACTGAGAATATAACAGCTTGAATACACGCCATTGGTTTCATTATTCTTAGTAAGACTAATTTCAGAACAAAAAGTATTTCCACTCATTCTTTTATCAAATTATTCAATTTTTAAAATATTTCACTTAATTTTATAGAAATCGATAAAATTTATTTATTTTTTCTGAACAAAACATGGAATTAAACAAGAAATGAAGAAATTATTTCATTCTTTCCTCCAATATGTTAGAGCACGTTGATTCCTCTTTATCCACAATGCTGATGGTGAAATCCTAAGCACACCAATAAATGTATCCCATTTTTAATTCCTGCAATAACTGTCCAGGCACCCAGTTTTTTTTAATTTCTTTTTGTTAACAGTGCGTATTATGTGCTTCATTACAAATATTTGCTTCATTAGTTGTCTCATGCAAATATTTATTAACTGTACCGACATCTAACAACCATAGAGTCTGTAGGTCGTAACCTGCAAACTGGCGTACAGGAATGAAGGAAAGAAAAATATTGCTGCCATATATTCTAATAACTTCCACTTCTAACAGAAGAACTGATAAATTTAAATATTTATATATTGTAAAATTAAACTTGATTCGTGGTTTATAACACAATGACGCTAGAAGATTAACAGATATGATTAGCGGATTCCTAGATTAATCTCGTGATAAGACTCAGAGTGTGATAAATTGAAGCTGAAAGTATAAGATCCTTAACACTATGAAATAAATATGAAACCTAATCATATCTCCGAATACTCTAATTGTTGTATTCACAGAAATTTAGTTTAAAGAGCGATATGGTGGAAGATAATGATTTTCTCTTCCGCCCATAAAAACTACTGGCATTAACTGGGTAGCAAGCTACTATGTGAATAACCTTAATCCTAATAGTTATTTCAATTGTATTCCCTATAAATTGGTACAAGAACCGGGAAATAAAGATTCTTGGGCACAAGGAATCAAAAGATGATAGTAGATTCTGTAAGAGTGTCATTGAGAGAGATATGTAAAAATATATCTGCTATAAAATGTGTTATGATTTAGGTGATCTGCAAAAAGTTTGTTCAGACTGATACGTCATGGTGGCGTAGACCCTGTTTGGAGACCACTGGGCGCATTGCGAAACGGAACAGAGTGCAGTCAGGCGAGGCAAGGTGAGGCGAAGGATCTGATGAAGACGGATCGGTGGCTCCTGGTCGCAGGCAGCTGCTGCCGAGCTGGAGTGGAAGTGAGATGATGATGGCTGTTGATTGCTGCTGGAACCAGCAGGCCAGTGGGTGAGATTAGTCATGGAAACACTTCACTTCCCATTAGTACTTACCACGACATGGCATTAGGAATTGAATGCCTTGTACCAGAAAGGCATGCGGACGTAAAACCATTGCTCCAAATTTTATGATACGAATGAAGAGTGAAAGTCATATAGAAGAGAATCGAGTTCAAAATGTTGGGAAAAATGTGTTGAAGACGAAAAGAAGCAGCTGAATTCAAATATTTAAATTTAAGAACATAACTGAGTTTTTTCTCTATACATGTATTACAACTGTTCGAAACTCATCCTGTGGTAATAAAATTAACTATTTTGTCGCTCTACATCACTAAATAAGTACTTAACTGTATTTTATTGCACAAAATGGTTATTTTTAAGGTGAAATTTAGTAAACCTTCTTCTGTTTTTATGCTAACATTAACATTGTACCGAAAATGTCGTATGAAAAACCCAACTCTGGATACCCGGATGGGGATTCAATCTCATGTCCTCCGGAATGCGAGGCCAGAACGTTAACCGTTCTCCCACCACGGTTGGTCAGTTACGTAATATCTAAGGAAGGAGACTATAGCGGTAAATCCATCAAGCTTCAGCATATGCATCACCCACCGTAGAGTAGTTTTTCTATACATTAACTCTGTACGTTATAACACGTTTTGTAGTGAAATACGGTTAGAAGAAGGTTTTGTTAAACATCTGCAATTCTTACAGTTAAAATTCAAGAGCATTATCGACTTCTTTTAAACCTGTGGCGATGTAACAATCTGTTGCTAAAATATTTGTCTGAATTTTTTATCTTTAAACCAAAGTTATGTTGACCGACATGCAGCTGGGCTGCTATACTCATATATGACAAGGGTGGTCCAGTCAGTTCTCTCCTCCACGTATAACGGTTGTTCTGTTTGTGTAAATGATTGTAGGGAGTTTTTTGAGTGTAGGATTTTGTTTCGTGTTGTGCTGTATAAAGATATAAGAAAGGAGTGTACGAAACACGTTGCTGGTACATTCAGGCCTGGGAGAATCGCCGTAAATGATGTCGTACGATGTCATTCATTCTGCGCCGCGGATCGTGGTTAATCTCAGCACTTTGGAAAGCAACCTAGTTATTGAGAATTTTCTCTGTCACCTTGCAGGCCAGGAACCAGTGGAGAAATATTTCTTCTCCCTGACGTGAGACGAACCATTTAACCCCGTGTCAATTGTTGGTCATCATCTCAGTCTGGTAACAAACTTGTCAACAAAAAAGATGCTAAATTATATCCAAGCATCATTAGATTTTAGAAAAATTATAAATCGGAATTATCATTAAAAGTTATATTTAAACGTTGAGAAAGGCATAAGCACTGTAGAAATAAATCAACTTACGTGACTTGGTTTGTTCTTATTGCGTTAATTTTACTTCACAGATCTGGTCGGAAATTACAGCCAGCCCCAAAGCACTAATCATGCCTTTAAAGAGTTATATTTGATCCCTATGGGTCTGTAAATATAATTATGTAACATCAACGTTTATATTATCCTCCTTCTTGAAATTAACTATGTTTTATAATATCTGCATAAATTTTCTGTTATAATGTCTTCTCTGACAACATTTCTCGTTGTCTTTGGTTTCCATAATTTCGATCTTTGATGTAGTTAATTTGTATTTTTGTATTTTGTTTATGGCTTAACGTCGAGATCATTAGAGACGGGGAAGGACTAGGAGCAAAGGAATGGGAAGGAATTCGGCCATGGTCTTTTGTAGGAATCATCCCGGCATAAAAATGGAGTGATTTCGGGACAACATGGAAAAACCAATTCTGGATGGCAGGATGGGGATCCGAACCAGCATCCTCCTGAATGCAAGGCCAAAATGTTATTAGTAGAGTAATTCGAGAAATACTAACATATCACTGAACATGTAATTTTTTTATCTATGGTTGCATGTTAGAGTATTAATTTCGGTAGTCTGATTTGTGAAAGGATATTTCAGATTTCCATTACGTGTCTGAAGTTTGTTCTGTATTTCGGTGTAGCCGTGTTATTATTCTCGCCATACATATCAGTGTTTTGGAATGCCGGATGAGCTCGCCGTGCAGCAGATTATTAGTAGCCGTCACAAGCGCTGCGTGCGAGTAGCCATTAGCCACAGTGGAGCCCGATTGCTGATACTTCCCTGATTAAGGGAAGATGGTGATACATCTGTCGGGCAATAAACCAGCCGTAGGGCGAGTGGGCTTGCTGCCGATATTGGCTGTCTGATGACTAATGGAATGCCCGCTGCCCCGTGAACGCGTCCGCCACACCAGGATCGGATCTGTGCGGGTTGCTACCCACAAGTGCCTTACCACCTACACTAATATTATAAATGCGAAAGTAACTCTGTCTGCTTGTTACTTTTTAACAACTAAACGAATTAACCAATCTTAATGAAATTTGACAAGTAAATACTATGTATCATTAGGATGGACATGGAATACACTTTTAGGGATAAGTAATACATTTTGCCATGGTATTTTTGAAACCAATTGAACTGTGAAAGACAGACGGATGGCTGTGTAAATCTGTGAAATGTTATATAGGTCTCTCAGGCTTTGTTCTTGTCGCAGTAAGTTTGTTTATGATCTTATTATAAATTTTATGCTCAGACACAACGTATTACGTAGCATAGTTGTGTTGATTTTCCCGTCATGTTTTACCAACTTCGTGCTTTTTGGGATACCTTTTACATTACGAGCTTTCTGGACCCAATTCTAAAATTATAAGTACACGCATACGAAGTCGGGATAGCAGTTAGTTATATCTATTTTAACAAGACTATGCTATTTACAATCTTGAACTCCAACATGTGGTATTTTGTTAGTGAATAAAGTTTCTCTAACAGCTTGGTAATATCAACTGTTCCTTTTTGTGCGGCTATGGAATAAGTATGTATTAAGAAGAAAGTAAGATCACATCCTAGAATTTACATATATGATAACAGAAAACTATTTACAATGGGTAATAAGGTTGATTATTAATTTTGACTAAAGTTTGAGTTCCCCACCCTCTGAAGTTGGTATAATTATTTGTTAGTACTTTTGAAGGTAGCTGGTAAATTCGGGGTTTGTTTTTAATAATGGGGCAGCGTTTCTTTGATATTCACTGCATCTAAATTAGTACAGTAACTTTTGCAAATTTCGGTAGGTAGAGATTAAAATGTACCTTCATATTTTCCTAGTCTTTTTTACTTCTTTTACAAATAAATCATCATTTACATGTCTGTTTGGATTGAGATTCTGCTTCTTGTAAGTATAGTAAGATAAAGTGTTAAATTTATACCTAAAATCATACTTGTCAGCTTTAAAAAAATTTGATCACCTTAAATCTTTTATTAAAATCATTAGTATTTCCGATTGGGCTCTGTATATTTGTTTAATAACTATGGTAGTAATGGACAGAATTAATATACTTTGTTCACTTACTAAATGTCTGACAGAAACATTGACTATTCAGAAAGTAAGATTTTATATAATACGTTGTGATTGGTTTGTTTGCAACCGCCCAGTTCAGTTTATATGCCATGTTAAAAAACATCATATCAATGAAATTGTCCATTTTGTACAGCAAATAGTTTTAAAACTGAAGAAGTTTTATGTTGTTTCTGAGAACTTAAGTTTAACACCCACTGACAGAAAACAAATACATATTATATAACCGAATTACGATTCCAAATATTAATAATTACTCGTGTGTTTTCTTCGTTTCTGATAAATTGTTTGTCGATTGGTTTGTTTTTAATGTTTTCTTTAAGATGCAAATCACCTAAACTCGAAGAATGAACTGAAGGATATACAGTATCCGATTTAATGACGTATACCTCAGAGGACTGGATTTCATAAGTTGTCCATACATAATACGGAATAATCTCTGAAATCTTCTGATGGATGAAAGCATTGGTATCATCATGTAAACGCGTGTTCCAGCCTTAAAAACCAAAAGTCAATTTGTCGAATATATTTAAGTGTGTTTTTATAAACTTAGCTTCTGTTCTATCTCCATGAAACACAGTGATAACATTTCTAGAATATCTGTACACTATGAGTTGACAAAACATTTTTATCAGAGTAACTGGGGATCCAATCCGAATTATCATCTGTTGTTTAATACTACTAAATTGGATCATTTTGCTTATCTGCATAGTTTCCATAACTATTTTCTGCTCAGTTTCTGAATATTACTTTTATGACACCCTTGTAGTTATTTCTTTTATTTTTGCCTATATTCTACTACACATACAGAACTCATACTCAGTCAAAATTTCACTTCGAAGATACTTGTCTACTAACATTTACGTTTACATAAATTTTTACGGTTTCATTTTGGGTACTGCTCATTCCTCCACAAATCCTGCTCCCAGCGAATCCATTTGATACCCTTTGTGCTTTTTATCGTTGCGATTATTACGTACTCAAAATATCACATTCAGATCTGAAAACCGTCTCATGCATCTTTATCATTTTTGTGTATAAGTAAGTATACTCTTTCTCTTTTTATTTTCATATAATATTCCATCAGTTTTTACTTGAACATCTGAGCCATACTTATGCTAAAAGTTGTCAATTGATTTTTCACAATAGTAGTTTGTTCGTTAGAAATTAAATTTCGTGATGTACAACGATATTGTATATTAGAAATTTGTTCAAATTTGGTACCTAGTGCTTCAGAGCTTCGATACAGCTCATCAGTAAACAAAAAATGACTCAACATAAAAAAGAAATGCATGAACAAAAATGACTGATACAAAAACATTAATGCTTGCTGTTAGTTCGTCGAATTCAAAGTGAGCGTTCATGATAAAACGCTGCACACATTGGTTTAGGAGAAAAAGGTCGACGTGAGAAAAGTCCTGGTCGAATCCAACAGCAGGCGCCTTTGTGGGACACCGCAAAGCGAGGGTGTGTTTTTTCCTTTCTGCGCGGCTGACCACGACGTTGTTCTCGGTGTGTGTGTGCGTGTGTTTGCGCGCGCGGTGTGCTCGCCTCACTCACATCAAAGCGTCGTATGCACGGATTCACAGAAGTGATTAAGCCAGTGGAACAAAGCGGTCTGGTGACACGTGTAGCGGGCCGGCCTACCTGCCAGGCAACCTGCCGATTGTGGAACTAAAACAAACTGGCTTTCATCGACCGCACGGAAGATCTATAAGTCCGGTATGGACAACTGCTCTGTGCCTCCTTTCAGCGGGTATTATATCACGATACTAAAAATACAAGGGACACTAGTGAGAAAAAAGAGAGAATCAAAGACGCTACGAAACAAGTAAAAATTAATAGAAGCCAAAGAACTCTCCGAGAGGATAGAAAACGTGTCCACCATCTTGTCTTAGACTTCAAAGCACTTTCGTCCTTTGCCAACAGCAGATGGTGGATAGTGAAAAGGCTCAGTATTAATGATTGTGAAATATAAGTTTTTGTCTTGCTTTTATATTTCAGCTAATTTTAATGCGGATAACCGGATCAGAACGTTGCTTATAAAACAGCACTAAGTAGCTATGTTTCAGAGCAAGTTTTTTTTTGGTTCGTATCCAAAAAAGTTTTATAAAAGTCTAACTGAAGACTATATGACATTTCGAGAAAACATAATAATTCGGATTCTATAATTTCTATACATTGTAAACGCCGCTTGTTTAGAATTTCATGTTTTTTTGTGTATTAACTGTATGAATACTTCCATTTGACACTGCTTAGCCATATTCCCGAAATGAAACAGAGATCGGCAGTTTACTGCTCAATTCATCAAGGAAAAAAAATAAAAGTTGAGTCAGACCTTAACTTTTGTTCCGAAAGAGTGAAAACAATTGATTTTCTATCAAGCTTATGGTTCAAATATGTCGCTGTCATTACTGCAATCTAAATTCACAGAATTATTACCGGTAATATTACCGTCCAGTACCTGACAATGCTTGAAGCTTCTTATTTCATAAAAAAATGTCCTTAATTTCGTTGATACCAGTTCTGTGGCAATGTGATCAGCGCATTAAAACTTAGTTGTAGTTTTCTACAAAGCATCTTTATTTGAAAAAATGGTGACTTACCTTATATAGGCTAAATGAAATTTGATATTGTATTTAAATTCTTGTATTAGCTCGAAAACACAGAAGCAGAACGGAATTCAGTGGTGTTACAGAGAGTTATACGTGACAAAACAAAGTTTTTGCACCAGAATGCGAACACGTTCCTTTGCAGTGCTGGCCAGAATGCAGTGCAAACCCTTTCCAACCACTCCTTCGTCGTCTCACTCCTCACCTTTAAACAAACTTGTGTTGTAGTTAGGTAGACGCTTGTAACAGTACAGGAATATTGGTGGACTATTTGCAAAACTATTATGTGGGAGAAGATGGCGACATTCGGGTAGTAGGGAGTGTTTGGCGAGGAAGCTATGTGTGTGCACGCAATGTTTTACTGTAGTGAGTGTTGAACTTTGAGTATGACCATGAATCTGTTTTGTCTTACCTATGAAGTCGAGGTGAATTCTCCGTGTCAACAAACAGTTCAGTGTAACCGAAGAACATTTGCGCGAATGAAGTCGTAACTTTGAGCGGAGAGACTAAGCTATTGTTTGTTAAGCGGATTTGTAGTACCGCTTCCCAATTCCGAAATGAAGTTCGGTCAATTTAAATGAAGTGGTGGTTTTCATTAGTGAGTTTTACGCTGTGTTATTTCTTCATTAATAAATGTGTACAAACTGTGAACTTTATAACTAGCTGTTGTGTGTTGTCGTGTTGCTACACTTATGAGGTTTTCAGTAATCAGCCTAGGTTATTACAGCAATGTTATGTACAGTGTTAGTAGTTAAATCTTCTCGTTTAATAGCGCCGTGTTAAGAGCCGAAATAGCTGCCATTTCTTCGAAACCAGTACATGATGTATGAAGAGGATTGGAAATTAGCCCATTTAACCAATTATCTTCATATAGTTACACGCTGACAGTGAATTTACAAATCAAACACCGCAGCAGTAATGGAAAACATCTCATAGAAGTGAAAAGAAACAACTGAAACTCGGGTCCTAAGGACACAGTACTC
>JARYHS010009907.1:0-11894 GCA_031002005.1 Vandiemenella viatica | reverse complement strand
CTATTGTTGTGCATTTGGGATCCGTTTCGTAAGGGGCTGATGAGAGTACAGAGAAAGTACAGAGAAGCCGCTCGATTCGTGACCGCTTGCTACAGTCCTTATGAAAGCGTTACAGAACTGTTTAGTAAACTAGGCTGGTAGTCTCTGGTAGATAGACGACGCACGTTTCGTATAAAGTATTGGTACACATGCGTACTCCCAATTTCACTTACGAGTGTAGTGAAAATACTTCGTCCACCAACCTATTTGGGTCGGCGTGACAGGAAAGATAAAATTATAGAAATAAGGTGCCGCACTGATTCTTATATGAATTCCTTTTTTCCTCGTACCATTAGGGATTGAATGCACAACAGATTAGGTTTGGTGCTGAGCACCCTCTGCCACCCAACAGTTTTGTGATTGCAGAGTATATAGTAGATGTAGAATAATAATTCCGCGTGGTCGCAAAGACAGGTTTCTATTGGCTACCTAACCCGGTAGAGCTACACATGGACCCCAGTTTAAACGTGGAATCTGAACCATGAAGAGTTCTGGCGTACTTCACAGCAAGCTGTGCTGGAGGTGGACGAGGGCTTAAAGGTCTATGAAAAGATCCGCCGCGACAGGGATTCGGATCTACCGTCGTCAATCAGTCACATAAAAAAGTGAGCATAAGAGCGCAACAGATATGCTGTTAACATTAGCCTGTCGTGATGCGAGCACATAAGATTTTACACATCCAAAAATCGCCCAACGAACATAAAGGAGCTTTCACTTCAAAACTAAAACTCAAAGTTAGTCCATACCCGAAGGTTGGCGAATCTTCCCAAAGGGATGTATCAAGCTATTGTATCAGAGGCAGAAAGGCCAATTCGTTCCTCGGGAGTCGACAGTTAACATGGAAATCAACCACGGAACGTGCCGGCGTAGCTCATATAAACAAATACACCTCCTAAAAATTCTGCTTACAAGGGGATTGAATTTGCGACCGGAGAGAAAAACTTTTCTGAAGTTCGCCTTAACCGCTTAGGTACCAGACCGTCTTCTTTTGAAGGATGCGTGTGCAAAGTACTACCAAATCGGATAAAACTGTAAGTTCGTATGAACAACTTTGACGGAATTTAAAGTGAGGGGGAGGGTTTAGGTTTTTGTAATCAAGGTAAACAGTGCTTTGTATTTGTTCAAATCGTACGTATGCAAGTCCGTCAAAATAGGATAAAAATTATGTTTGCTGTCCTAGCGCAAACACGTCATACTTATGACTACAGATATACCGGTATTGTAACATTATTAGGTTGGTGATGCGAACTCACAAGATTTTACCTATCCAAAAGCATCCATCGCGCATACACATGCGGTGATGGGAAGTGCGGGACTTAATAGATTTACCCCGACCAAAATCACCTAACGTGCGTATAGAAGTTTCCACTTCAAAAATATTTTATTGAAGATTATAACTTTACTGTCATTTGAGATCCCTAGTTACGTGATAGCATAACATGTGCTTTATAACTCCTAAGTTACCACTGGAGTCGGACTCATAATTTTTATATATAGGGCGCCACATCCATGGCGTGTATTAGATTAATTATAAATACAAATCTTGGGCGATCATTTCCTTCTTTACATTAATTTGTGGGCATACACAAGGTTGTAAGAAGTCTGTGAAGCCGATGTAAATATTCATATTATTTTATAAGAATATGCAATGGAACAAATAGCATTTTGTACAGCGCGAATATTGAATTATGTGCTAGCTTCGATAGAAATTGCCGACGGGCAAACACGATGCTTGTACTCAGCTGGGACAGACTGTCACCACCAGTGTTGCCACCTTACGAAAACAAAAGTCGCTAGACTGGTCTCAAAATCACTAGATTGCGGGATATTTAGAAACTAAAAGATCGCTAGAAATCGCTAATAAAAAAAAGAAAATGGTAAGGTTAGTAGTATAAAAATATTTTAGTAATTATTATTTTAATTAAATTAAACATAACATTATATTAAAAATCAGCATCATATTTCTTCAATCGAAATTTCTTCTTCATAATTTTGGTCTATCGTTGAGTTGCAGAACTTGCACGATGTGAAAGGATGAGATGAATCTTCAGTTTTAGATTTAAAAATTTAGCATCTTTACCAATTGCAGCAATCACATCAGTCGGAAGCTCGTAACTGTAGCAATTTTCACAATTTTTAACTGATTCCTTATTAAAGAATGCTATTGGAGTATTACAGCTATCATATTTCTCAAAATGTTTCCAAGAATGTTCTTGTACTGAAACCCATTATACTGCTGCATTCGAGTGAGAAAGTGATAAAGCGGATAGTCTATGGCTAAATCAGATAACTCCAGAAAGGTATTAATCCAGAAGCATTCTTGTATTGGATAAGCTATATTCCGTTTTCAATATATTTTATACGCCATTATGTATCGGAGTCATGACAGAGGGATTACCTACCCTAATTCAATCAACCTTCTAGAGTGTCAAAAAACTTGATATCACTAAAAATCACCAAATATTTTTTTAAGCGATAACATATTTAAGAATATCGCTTTCGAGCTTAAATTCACCAAATCTAGTGACAAAATCGCTAAGTGGCAACACTGCCCGTAACAAAGAGCGTGGGGTTGGTTGGTTTACTGAGCCTCTGGTTCCTGGAGAGACTCAAAAGGATCGCTGACTTTTAGTCAATAACAGGTTATTGTGCCTGGCTGTGATATTTGAGTCCATGACTCGCACTTTCTCCGCCGAAGTTTTCGGACTAAGCCGATTATAGTAGGTCTACTCGGGTGAGCGCGGTATGTGCGACACTGCGACCACGAATAATGTAGCAGTAAAGTATCACGTGACCTCAGGACGCCTAACCCCGCCCTAAGAACACATGACTAGAATTCTCGAATTTTCTGTCCTACATATATCTCCGAGATCGAGGAGGTTGAGCCAACGTTTATGTGGGAAGTTGAAGAGGTAACGAGATTTTCTGTTTTGAGGCTTCTAATGATGAGGCTATTCTGACTCGCGTTGGGAGTCGGATGCTGTTCGCATTGCGTGGATTAGCTTAATTGTAGCTGTCTTGTGAGGCACAGGTTCTCACATTCCATGAGGTCATATTCAATCATCGCCGGATTCAGACATAAGCTTCTGTGGTAAAGTGTTTATCACAAGTCAGTGATGTGTATGAAACTAGATAACGAACCGTCAGCTACCCTGGAATGAGAAGTTCTGCTCTAGCTTTCAAAGTCAAATTCGACTGAGTTAACGGCACAATGCCAAGACGGTGCGAGATGTTATGAAAGAACCTTGGCTCCAAGACTCTTTTGGACTCTTTTGAATGGTATATTTGTCCCATTATTGTAGCCCAGGATCATTTCATTGTTTGAAGACACAGCTCATTGATGAAGAAGTCTGATGTCATAGTGTGTTATGAATATTGTTTTGCATATCATTCCTCCATATGAATCAATAATTGAAGGTTTGATTTCAAAGTAAATTCCATTTTGTTTGTCTTTACTTAACGGCTAATTGTACCTTGATCGTTGCGTTGTTATTTTGTGCAATCGTGCATTCATGTTAAAAGGTTAATTCACCTAGACATTAAGTGTAATTGCCACTTGAATTTAAATAAATGTCTTATTGTAAAAATTATCTTTTTTTTTTTTTTTTTTTTTTTTTTTTTTTTTTTTTTTTGCTATCGTCAGTCTTTAGACTGGTTGATGCAATCCTCCATCCCTTCCTATCCTGTGCTAACCTCTTCATTTCTACATACCCCTTACAACCCACGTCCTCAATTATCTGCTTCATATATTCTAATCTCTGTCTTCCTCTTGTATTAGAGCTCAGGCTGGAGGAGGGTGGAGTGGAGTGGTGAATGCCGAAGATCTCCACCTGGACCAACCTTACCTTCTTACCTTTATATTTTAACATGAAGTCTAAATATTAAAAATGGTTTTAATTTAATGGTGGCTACAAGGTGAACTAGAACCATGTACTTTACACCAGAAATAAAATTTGATTTATTGGGTCTTAAGGATGATACAATGCCAGGCAACATTTAACTTTGCGTTAATCATATTTCTAAGGCAACAAGCTATACCTGACAGTTACATTCATAGGTAAAAGAAAACATAAAACTGAATTAAATATTTCAACAAAGAACAATTGAACATATTATCAAAACGGCAACACAGGCCATCAATTGATGTTAACGTTCACAATGAAAGGGAAAACCCAGGGCGCCAGTTTAAAATGAGAAGCACTGTCTTGCATTTAACACCAAACCTGCAAGGTGCTAAAATTAAACTAATCATGAAATCAGCTAGCTTCAGTGATTTAGGACGGTAGTAGAGTCTATCTCAGGGTCGCTTACGGATTCGCAAGTCTCATCAAAAACCCACCGGAGTGTGACCGTATGCTTCGTACTTTATCATGCGTCGACGTGAAAAATGTGACACAGATAATGCCACAACAGCTGCGAAACCAGGATGGTGGTTTCGCCACGTTCCACAATAATCCTCAGGCTATGGCAGGCTTGCCATATAATTTCCGCGCTCGCCTGAGCAAGAAGTACAGTCAATGTGACCGGACCCATCACTCATGGCCAGCTGTGAGCGTGTTGGCTGCAACACGTCTGCTCGTTGCTGGTCCGGACTGCAAGTGTCGCTTAAGATGCCTCTTTCCTTCTTCCTCGGAAAGTCGTCTGTCCACATGTGAACAAACTCCCTAGAATTAGTACTGTGGACCCTTATGACATTCAGGATTGGTGTATTGAAACAAGTCCTTCGTCACGTGTTTTTTATCGCGCCCCCCCATACGCTATCGCCGTTCGCGCACTTTTCGTAGCCTCCAGCCAGCGTCAGAGGAGGGAGCAAGTTCACTGTCCCTAACGGTTTTCCAGCGCGTGCCTGCATTGTTCAGGGGTAGCGTCGCACTGTCGCGAAGTCTCACGACTTTGTCTGGCCCAGACCGTTAAAAATGGCAGCTTTCAGCTTCCCAACCAAATGTTACTGAGCACGTAATTTTACAGAAATTAAATTATGTAATAATGACTTTGCTGCCTGGTTGAATATACAATTATTACCTATGCAATATCTCTATTATCTACCATATTTTCGATCTACATAATTGATATCATAACGAAATCTGAATATTACAAAAAAAATCAGAATATAAATTAATTATTTAATTATATTCATTGTGGGTGACTCTGTCATACCCACTCTACAGTTCTTACCTTCGACTGTTTCCCATCCACTAACAAATTAACCAATCCAGCATGTCTCAAAATATGACCTACCAGCCTGTCTCTTCTTCCTGTAAGCTTCTTCCATAAACTTCTTTTCTCACCCATCATTTCCAAACACTCGTTCATTTCTCATTTTGTTTGTCCACCTAATTTTCAGCATTCTTCTGTAGCACCACATTTCAAATGCTTCAGTTTCTTTCTTTCCGGTATTCCTTAGTCCATGTTTCGCTACCATAAAGTGCTGTGCTCCACACATAGAGTTTTAAAAAGTTCTTTCTAATTCTAGATCAATATTTGATACTAAAAGGTTTCTCTTTTTCATGATGCTCGTTTTGCTAGTGCTTTTCTGCTTTTAACATCATTCCTGCTTCGGCCATCGGTTGTAATTTTGCTTCCTAAGTAACAGAACTCACTCACTTCTCCTATTGCGTCCGATCCTATTTTTATATTTAATCTACTATTATTGGTATCATTTCTGCTACATTTAATCACTTTTGTCTTACTTTGATTATATTTAGTCCAAAATCTTCCTTCAGTATTTTGTTTCCATTCAACACATCTCAATTTCCTCAGCCCTCTCTGCTAACAAGACAATGTCATCAGCAAATCGTAGCATACTGATTTTTTCTCCCTGAAAACTTAAGCCACATGGAAATTTTTCTTTGACTTTCTTCATTGCTTCTTCTACATACAAGTTGAATATTAAAGGGGATAGACTACAACCTTGTCTCAAACCCTTTTTAACTGATGCATGTCTCTCGTGATTCTCTACTTTTATTACAGCCTTTGATTCTTATATAGTTTATAGAGTATTCTTCTATCTCGATACTTTAGACCTGATTTCTTTAAAATTTTGAACATCTTGTCCCACCTAACATTATCAAAAGCTTTTTTCTAAATCAACAAATGCCATTATTAATTCTGTCCTCAAAACAGGATCTCCTAAGTCATCAATGTCGACATCGCCTTCCTTTTCCAATACACTATTGTTCAAGTCGTCCCCAACATACAGTTTCTCAATGTATTCCTTCAATCGGTTAGCTCTATCTTCAGAGCTAAAAAGAGGTTTTAATGATCATACCTCTTTCTTCATTTCTCCAAAATTCTGTTTGATCTTTCTATATGCAACATCTACTTTACCTACGACCATTTCCTTTTCACTTCTTCACACTTTTCTTGTAGCCATTTTTCTTTGCTATTTTGCATTTCCTATTTATTTGATTTCTAAATTGCCTGTACTGTTCTCTTCCTGTTTCATCCTGAGCTTTTTTTGTACCTTCTCCTCTGATCTATCAGCTCCAAAATTTCTTCTGTGATCCAAGGTTTTCGGGCAGCTTGTTCCCTAAAGCCTAATGTTTCTTTGCCAGCTTTCATTATTTCGGTCTTTAATGCATTCCATTCGTACTCGGTTGAGCTCCTTTCAAAGTTACTTCTTAGACCTAAGTCTACCATTCTGCAAATTTTCTCTTGTGCTAGATTGATTCAGTTTATTCACTTCCAGTCTGTTCGCTTACGCTGCTTCCTTACTCGCTTGAATTTCAGCCTGCACTTCATTACTATCAAATTATGGTCCGAGTCTATGTCTGCTCCTGGGTACGCTTTACAGTCTAGAACTTGATTCCTGAATCTCTGTTTGACCATGATATAATCTAGCTGATATCTGCTTGGTTTCCCCAGGACGTTTCCGGGTGTATATTCTTCTTGCATGGTTCTTAAACAGTGTGTTCGCCACTACTAGCTTATATCTTTCACAAAATTCTAGCAACCTGCTTACTCGCTCATTTCTTTCTCCTAGACCAAAACTTCCTACAGTATTCCCCTCTTTTCCTGCTCCTACTATTGCATTCCAATCACCCATGATTATTAGATTTTCCTCCCCTTTCACATATTGGATTAATTCTTCAATTTCAGCATATATTTTTTCTATTTCTTCGTCATCTTCCTGTGACGTTGGCATATATACTTGTACTAATGTGCTTGGGACGGGCTTAGTTTCTAACCTCATCAAAATAATCCTTTCACTAAACTGTTCATAATAACTCACCCGTTTCCCTTATTTCTTGTTCATTACAAATCCTACACCAGTGACTCCATTGACAGCTTGTGTGCTAATTATCCTGTGTTCCCCAGACCAGAAATCCTGTGCGTCCTTCCATTTAACCTCACTAATCCCAACAACATCTAACTTAAGTTGTTCCATCTCCCTTTTTAAGTTTTCTAACCTACCTGCCCTATTCAGACTTCTAACATTCCACGCTCCGACTCGTAGAATGTTTCTATCCATTCTGATGACTCCTACCTGAGCAGTCCCCACCCGGAGATCCGATTGGGGGACTATTTTACCTCCGGAATATTTTACCCAGGAAGAAGCCATCATGATATATGTAATTTGAGAGGATTACATGTCCTAGGGATACCCTTTGGGTCTTTAATGCAGTGGTTTCCCGTTGCCTTCTGCATCCCCATGCCGTTTATCATTTCTGATCCATCCCTTTAGGGGCCGTTTCCAACCCCAAGGGCAAGAGGGTGCCCTGAACCGCTCCCCGCTCTTCCGCCCTCCTTTTGGAGGCCGTTGGCAAGCAGTGGGTGACTCCTTATACCGGTAATCTTTCAGTCGCCAGAGCCTCGTCCGTGCAAACAGGGTGCACGACGTGAAGGAGAGGTTGACATTTGGTTGGAAAAGACTAGCATAGTCTCTCCCAAACCCTTACACCCCACAATTATCCTATACGTCCGATAGCGTCGAGATTTTTGCCTATTTGTTATTTTAATTATCTCTTAAAATTAATTCCTTAAAAATCATCAATTAATTATTTTCAGTAATACTAATGATTACAATAAATTACCCTTTTCTCCACGGTGAACCATTACACTACAATATTTTTTTTAACTTTTCATTGCCCGCAATTGAATCTGTGGGAGGCGGACTGGTGTAAGCTCTCATGGTCCCTTTCCGGCCACCCTAATCTACCTTTCTCCCACATGACTTACATAGTACATTGGTCTTCATTGTATCTAATCTCTGTAAACATTCCAACTGTAAGAATTATCTTCAACACAGGGAAATAAGTGGATACTATGTAATTATATATTCGATTTCTTTTTCTTTATCTCTCAACTTCCCTTCGTGACACCAATATAAAATATACCTAATTTTACTCATTCAACCCTGGGCTGCACAATTTTTGAAAACAACGAAACAGGCAGACTGACATTAAACCTATATCTCTGCTCTCAGTGGAAATGTTGAAGGTTTTTGGGTGGGTCAGTGCGTCGCAAGGTCACGGCCGAACTCCTTCCCGTTCCTTATCCCAATCCCCTTCCTTTTGGCTGATAAGGGTTCACGTAAACCTACAGATCTTTTTACATAAATCAGTAATCAAGGCACTTTGAAATAGCAGCCTGCTGTTGCTAAAGTAAATAGCTTCCGAAATAGGTTCTGACCTTAGGCGATAGCCAGAGAGGTTAAGGTCAACAGATTTGGAAGTATTCTGATTTGTTATCGGCTTCAAATTGCAGAAATAAGCCGCCTTCCAGAGTACCGAAGGTCTCTCCACTCGATTTTTGTAAGTTTCTTGTCAAATAAAATGAAAAAAATTGATAGCCACTAATTCAGAGGACATTTTATCTGAAAAAAGCTTTTCCTGTGTTACTATAATAACTTGAAAACTTTAATTTCCAAATGATTTTGAACGTGTAAATATTTTTGTATTCTCGCAGCGCAGGAAGGAGAACCACAACGAAATCGTACCAGATGACAAATAAATTCTCCAGTTTAGTAGTCCGTCTCCAATCACAGATCTTGTTTGTCTAGAGGTTTCTCTACCTTCAGTGCCGGATCTAGAGGAAGGGGAAGGGGAGGGGTATAGCGGAGCAATTATCCCCGACAATAATTGCAGGGAGGCTGCAAACTCGTCTTCGAAGGGGCGGCAGACGACAAATTTATGTGACGGTAACCCTACTTTTCTTAGTTCCACTACAGTGGCAATTGGGGTGGCAATCTCAAAGCTGTTGTTCCGACTCGGAAAATACGTAAATCTGCCGTTGGTTTTTAGGCGCAGCAAATGGCAAAATCATGTCTCATGTGACAGCACTCCTCCTTTTCCTGCTTTTCTATCTAGCGAGTAGCGACTTACAAAAACTGTCAATAAATAATAATAGGTTGTCTACCAACAATATACGCTAGAATTTCTACTACAGTTACTTACTTTATTCTGGTGTCTGAAGTTTCAAATCTGTCTAGGAAGTAAGTCTGTAGTATTTCTTACTTCTTTAATAACCAAATTACCGAGCGTGGTAAGTGAGCGCTATCGCTCTGGTCACGCATTCGGGAGGACGAAGCCTGGAGTTTCCGTCCGGCCATTCAGATTTCTGCTTTCATGGATTCCCGAAATTACTGTTGAAATTGATCGCGAATGCTGGAACAGTTCCTATATAAGGCCACAGCCGAATTCCTTGTCGTCACTCCTTCCTCGCCTCTAGTAACCTCAACGTCAACTAGTAGTAAAGCCATAAGCAAAAACCAAGATTCGCCTCCTTGCATTTAGGTTGCAGGAAGATGGTCTCTTTAAAATTACAGCACGTACAAAATACATTATTTACTAAATAGTTTTCCTCAATCAGTTAAGGCACTGACAAACGGGATTAGGTGACATGCGACGATCTGGATTTCCCAATCCTTTCTCGAGAACAACTGCCATTTCGATACTTACAGTGTCTTGGCATCTCAGCGAATGTTTGTATAGTTCTCATTTGTTATTCATATCATATACATTTCATTAATATCTGTTGAAGTAAGTTTCAATGACTCGTAAATAAATCACAAAAATCGCTTCTAATCTTGGATTCGTTTGATCTCCGTCGACCCCGCTACCGACAAGACGTCAGAGCTAAAGGCTACTCCCCCCCCCCCCCCAATGTATTAGTTTCTTGATCTGTTCCATACCTTGTCAGTTTAGTACGTTTTCATTATGAGTTCAAGTTATTCGTAATATTAGCGCAATGTAGTGTAATTACTTTTTTTTTTTTGCTGTCGTCAGTCTTTCGACTGGTTTGATGCAATCCTCCATCCTTTCCTATCCTGTGCTAACCTCTTCATTTCTACATACCCCTTACAGCCCACGTCCTCAATTATCTGTTTGATATATTCTAATCTCTGTCGTCCTCTACAGTTCTTACCTTCGACTGTTCTCTCCACTAACAAATTAACCAATCCAGCATGTCTCGAACCAGCCTGTCTCTTCTTTCAGTAAACTTCTTCCACAAACTTCTTTTCTCACCCATCATTTCCAAAACTCGATCATTTCTTACTTTATCTGTCCACTTAATTTTCAGCATTCTTCTGTAGCACCACATTTTAAATGCATCAGTTTTCTTTATTTCCGGTATTAATAAAGTCCATGTTTCGCTACCATAAAGTGCCGTGCTCCACACAATGAGTTTTAAAAAGTTTTTTCTAATCCTAGATCAATATTTGAAACTGAAAGGTTTCTCTCTTTCATGAAGGCTCTTTTCGCTAGTGCTATTCTGCTTTTAACATCATTCCTGCTTCGTCCATCGGTTGTAATTTTACTTCCCAAGTAACAGAACTCACTTACTTCTCCTATTGCATCCGATCTCATTTTTATATTCAATCTACTAGTATTGGTATCACTTCTGCTACATTTCATCACTTTTGTCTTGCTTTGATTTATATTAAGTCCAAAATCTTCCTTCAGTATTTCGTTCATGCAATTCAGTAACTTCTCAATATCCTCAGCCCTCTCTGCTAACAAGACAATGTCATCCGTAAATCGTAGCATACTGATTTTTTCTCCCTGAAAACTTATGCCACATGGAAATTTTTCTTTGATTTTCTTCATTGCTTCTTCTACATAAAAGTTAAATATTAACGGGGATAGACTACAACCTTGTCTCAGACCCTTTTTAACTGATGCTTGTCTCTTGTGATTCTCTACTTTTATTATAGCCACTTGATTCTTACAAGTATATAGTTTATAGAGTATTCTTCTATCTCGATACTTTAGACCTGACTTCTTTAAAATTTTGAACATCTTGTCCCACCTAACATTATCAAAAGTTTTTCTAAATAAACAAATGCCATAAAAGTATCTTTGTTTTTCTTAATCCGCCCTTCAAGTATTAATCTTAAAGATAGAATTGCTTCCCTTGTACCCAGATTTTTCCTAAACCCAAACTGATCTTCACCTACTATCTCTTCTACTACTCTTTCCATCCTTCTGTATATTATTCTGGTCAGTAATTTTGAAGCATGTGATGTTAAACTAATGGTGCGATAATTCTCACATTTGTCGGCTTGTGCTTTCTTTGGAAGTGTGAGGATGATATTTTTATTAAAATCAGTTGGAATTTCTCCTGTTTCATAACTTTTTGATATCAGCTTGAATAATCTTTCGATTCCTTCCTCTCCTAGGGATTTAAGAAGTTCTGCAGAGATCTCATCAATTCCAACTGCCTTATTTGCTTTCAAGTCATTCAGAGCTTTATTAAATTCTGTCCTCAAAACAGGATCTCCTAAGTCATCAATGTCGACATCACCGTCCTTTTCCATTACACTATTATTCAAGTCGTCCCCAACATACAGTTTCTCAATGTATTCTATCCATCGGTTAGCACTATCTTCTGAGCTTAAAAGAGCTGTCCCATCG
>JARYHS010009905.1:0-22003 GCA_031002005.1 Vandiemenella viatica | reverse complement strand
ACGTAATTTTTGTATCAAATGTTTCTACGATTTACGTCATTCAAGCTGGCTTTCGTCCTGGCAAAAGTTGTACTGGGCAACTGCTGAACTTAACACAGTTTATAGAGGATGAATTTGAGACCCATGAGGCCACGGGCGTGGTCTTTGTGGACCTGTCAACAGCATACGATACTGTTAATCACCAACTATTACTTGACAAGGTATACAATCTGAGAAAGACCACCGGATTAACCACGTTCATCGCTACTCTTCTTCAGAATCGTAGGTTTTTCGTTGAATTTCAAGGACAGCGCAGTCGATGGAGGGTACAAAACAATGGTCTACCTCAAGGTAATGTACTGACTAAAATCCTTTTCAACATTTATACAAACGATCAACCATTACATCCAGCTACCAGGAGCTTCGTGTACGCTGATGACCTAGCTCCAGCCACACAGAGCACAAAGCTTGAAGCTGTAAAAAGAAATTCGTCTTCTGCTCTTGAAGGCCAATCAAGCTATTAAAGGGAAAATCACTTAAGACCTAACCCTTCAAAAACTGAAGTGTGTGCCTTTCACCTAAAAAATTGGAAAGCTCAGCGTAAGTTAAAAGTAATGTGGCCAGGTATCGAACTGCAGACATTTAACAACCCAAAATATCTGGGAGTGACTCTCGACATATAAGAAGCACAGCATGAATTGCAAAATGAAGATCTCTACAAGAAACAACTTACTGCGCAAACTAGTTGAATCACAGTGGGGCAGTCAACCACAAACTATGGGTACATCGGCTATGGCCCTTTGTTACTCTGTTACAGAATGTGCATGCCCAGTTTGGTACTCATCATCTCATACCAAACAGGTGGACATAGCCCTCAATAACACCTGTAGGCTAGTGACAGTTTGCTTAAAGCCTACCTCAGTTGATTGGTTTTACCAGCTTTCGGGAATTGCACCACCCAGTATCCGGAGAGAAGTGGCTGCGAACAAGGAGAGGACCAAAGTAGATAGGGAAAGCACTCATCCACAGCACGGCCATACACCATCAGCCCAGAGACTCAAATCTAGGAAAAGCTTTCTGAGAATATCACGGGAACTAATTGGGTCACCTGAAATGGCAAGAGTACGATTGTGGAAAATGAAGGTTCCTAACATCTCGTTGTAGAGCGCTTGCCACCTGGTCATGCAGAGGACTGGAACGTCTGGCGGTCCTTAAATCGATTGCGAACAGGAGTGGGCAGGTCCAAGGAAAACCTAGTGAGATTGGGTTATACTGGTGCTACCAGTATTAAGTGCGAATGTGGTGAAGACCAAACTATGAATCATATGCTCGAGTGTCCCATGTACCCATCATCCTGCAACAACGAAGACCTGTTTTAAGCAACACACAATGCAAATGAGGTTGCGTAGTACTGGGCTAAGTGTGTTTAAAGTAGTTGATTTGTACAATGTATTTAACAGTGTATTTTGATGTTTGTGATTCGAGAATAATAGACAAATTTCTGTATTTCTCAAAGGAAAATAAATAAATTGGAGACTTTGTTTCAAAAAAAATTTGAAATGCTACAAAATCAAATAGCAATAAAAAAAAGTACATACAGAATTTCGCCGATGTTGGGATCGAACTGAAAATCCCCAGCTTATCAACCTACCGTCTCAACACGCGCGGCTAAACCGCCGTTAATAACAAGTGGTCTTTCGTAGTGGTATAACTAATTTAGGCACAATTTTTAAACTTTTTAATCCCCCGTTTCTCTTAAACGTAGGCCCACCAGACAGAACTGCTTTAGGGCGAGAAACCACAAATGACGTACTATAGTAGATGGTAAACGATGGCGCGTTGCCAGTTTTTAATTAACGCTAATTGATTTTAATTGAATTGCGTGGGGTCCTTAATTGATTTTAATTAATGTTAATTGATTTTAATTGATTTTAATTAACGCTAATTGATTTTAATTGAATTGCGTGGGTCCTTAATTGATTTTAATTAATGTTAATTGATTTTAATTAATGTTAATTGATTTTTAATTGATTTTAATTGAGGCTAATTGATTTTAATTAATTTTAATTAATTTTAATTGATTTTAATTGAGGCTAATTGATTTTAATTAATTTTAATTGATTATGATTGAGGCTAATTGATTTTAATTAATTTTAATTGATTTTAATTGAGGCTAATTGATTTTAATTGATTTGCGGGGGAGCCTTAATTGATTTTAATTAATGTTAATTGACTCACGCCTTGGATCGGAGGGGAGCCGAGGAACTAGGGGAGTTTAATTGAATGCGGGTTCGTAATTGAATGCGCACAGCTGCGCCACACCCGGAAGCCATCAATTATCGCTCCCCTCGCAGCTGCTGGATGCGGGTTCGTAATTGAATGCGCCACACCCGGAAGCCATCAATTATCGCTCCCCTCGCAGCTGCTGGATGCGGGTTCGTAATTGAATGCACACAGCTGCGCCACACCCGAATTATCGCTCCCCTCGCAGCTGCTGGATGCGGGTTCGTAATTGAATGCACACAGCTGCGCCACACCCCGAATTATCGCTCCCTCGCAGCTGCAGCCCCACCCGGCGTCAGTTTGCAGCCAGACAAATATCATAACTCCCATACTCATACTAGGTCTCACACACAAACATAACTGACCAAAAAACCATCAGACAGACGAACTCTCATGAGAATCTGTGGTTATGCTAATAGTTGTAATTGGACCAATTAAAACCTAACTATACATCTCGTATGCATGAGATTTTCCACATTTTTTCGTTAGTGATATTTTAGCTTTGTTAACATTTTACCACATATACATGTTTCATATTTCACACTATACTACAAATTTCGCAACATGGAGTATTTAATAAATGTTTGCTTTCTGCACATACTACAGAACCTTTGTAAGGCCTTTGCTACATTATGTGGGACCCTCATCATGTGTATCAGATAAAGTAGTTAGAGGGTTAAAGTAGAACAGCTAGATTTGTTTGCGGCTGTCAACTTAGACCAAAACAATGTGTATGAATAAAGGAGCTGAGTTGTCTTTGGAAGACAGGAATGTGGGTAAAGAGTCGTGGTATATGTAAGGTATACATCGATGTGACCTGGACTGATGCTGGGAGAAGAAATGAGAACAATGTTTCACCGAGCGTGGTGGGTTAAAGGTTAACGTTCTCGCCTCGCATTCGGGAGGACGCGGGTGGGAATCCCCGTCCGGGCATCCAGATTTGGGTTTTCCATGGTTTCCTTGTCCCCAGTCCCATCTCGCCTCTAATGACCTTAGCCGTCGACGAGGCGTAAAGCAATAAAAAAAAGCAATGTTTCAGGTACAAAGTGAAAAGTTTTTATACGTAAGGGAGTCGAGGAAAGGGAAAAACTTGTCGTGCGATGTGAACAATTTATTTCAAACGGTGAAAGAATTTCTAGTAAAAATTCTAATGAGGACGAACGCTTGTAACGTGAGCTCCATTGAAAATTATTTAGTACAAAACGCGCGGAGGCAATGTGTCGGGGCTTCGTCGTATGCGTGGCGGGCTGTTTCGTTAAATTTACGTCTTCTCTACGCGCTCTCGCTTTCTATGCAGTTTCAATTTGGGAAGTTTCCAGCAGGCTTAATTTGACATTACCCTCGGCTTCTGACTACATTCAACACAAATATTTCATTACGGTTAAGAATGCTTGTACCATTTGCAGCAAAAGTGCCTTCCAAAGCATTGCACCAAACGTAATTCTGAAGTCTAGAACGTGTTCATAAATGTATAGTTTACAGGGCACCATCTCACTCCAACTTTACGAGATGCGACAAGAAATATGTAAGCCAGTTTGTTTAAATTTTGCAAACTGTTAGATGTCACGCGGCCACGAACTCTTAATCTTTTATTATTAGGAAGCTGCCAACCGTCAAATGGGACGTCACAAAACGGTGGTCAGGGGATAGGCGCTGCTGCATGGGAAATTTGTAGCCATACAAAAATTGCGCGACTTTCGGTGATGTATCATACTGTGGTGAGTAAGTCAATAGTCGTGGTGGTACTGAATACTTCAAAATGGTATCCCTGTGCCACCACATCCACCTGTTGCCTATATACAACGGTCATATTCGCTAGCTGCCTAGTTCAACCTGCTGTAATGACTCTGAAGTGCTTCTGTTTTCTGTCATAAATGTTAGTTATACCAAGCCGCTCACTATCGGACTTGTAACGAAACAGAAATTTCAAGTGGTCTACTCGAAAAAGTTACACAATATAATCGTGCTTATGCATGAAGAATGGAAAGTGCTGCTCCAGGCAGTAAATAGTTTCCGGATTATTTAACAGTGAGCTTTTAAAACGGTTTCACTTGGGGACAATTCTGTCTCTTCCCGAGCAGTGTTTGAGGGCGAAAATGACATAGGTTTTTAACGGCACTGTTCTTGGCATTGGTATTTCTTGACAATTCAACGTAAAAAAATCTGATACGCACTCAGCCTGAAGTGATCAGCACAATCAACGCTAAGAAGTCGTGGCGTCTTCAGATTTATAAAGAAAGCATTATAATGGGTTTGGTTTTTAAAACTTTTCTGTGGTACAATATCGTTTAAAGTGTGTGTGTGTGTCGTTCTTTGTCTTGAAAGTCTTAAAACTCCACGTTATGTCAAATGGAGTCATCTTCATTTGTGATTGCATGTAGAATAGTACATAGTTTGCTAAAGGTTAAGACGGGGATTCGAACCAGCGCCCTCCTGAATGCGTGGTCAGAGCGTTACCACTCACCCACCACGCTCGGTACCTCCGCGAATGCTGCGTGAAACGGCAGGAGCTTTGGAGCGATTGTGAAAACATCAATTACTTCATGCTATGCTATCGCTCATGTACATTTCATCTTAACATGAAAACCGCTGCTGACTATTAGGAAAATCTACGTTCTACTCATATCCGTCGACATCCGCATGTGGTAGTAACAAGTTCTAATATTTATATAATTTTAGTTCTTCTCTGTACTGTAAAAAATGATGGTAAGTTTTTCTTTGTTTTCTCATTGCTGAAATATCACGCCATAAAATAGACATATTCATAATTTAACTGTCTTTACAGCTACTTTAATGTGCAAAGTATACATTACATAACGTCTGTAAAACTGTTATTGACTGCTACGCCATGGGTACCAAAATGTTCACTTAAGGTGTTCTACTGCAGTCTTCCAGGAAAATTCTCCCCTTTTCCAGGAAATTATTTTTCAATAAATCAGGACCCAGGAGAGTTCTCCATTCGGTTTAAAATGTTCCCATCTAACGCCAACCTTCGGATTCAGGACCAAGTCTGACATTTGTTTGTAATTGCATGCTTTGTTCAAGTAACCACGATAAAGTTACCATAATGCTCTTAGCTAACTGATAGTTTCTTGGTCATCAAACAGACATCATAACCCACATTTTCATAGAAGATCCCCACACATCGACAAGTATCCAAAACGTCACCATAGGTTCTATTACGCCTAAGATAGTGCTCACATTTGAACTGTCGTAAATTGTTAGGTCAAAGTGGGTGTTTAGATATTTTATCCACTCAGGCCTCATCACCTAAAGTCTAGTGCCAGATTGTGGTCATGGTCAACTTAGGCTCCATACACCACTCAGAATTATTCCACCAATATCCATTCTAACAGCATTATACGCCACCTACAGCCCCTCAACACTCTTCCTATCTTCCAATGACATCCATACTACACCACACAAGCAATGGTCTGACTGTGGGTTTGTACCCAAGTCCTTCGCTTCTCTGGTACATCACCCCTCTCTGTTAAATGATTTTTATGTAGTGAGAATCAAAATTCACATGCCAACACAAACGGCAGTAAACTGTAAAGAGCACATCGAAATGGTAGATTGTCTAAGCCCTGATACAATGGTTAGAAGCACACGTTGATAATTCTATAACCATATATTTTAGACTCAAATCCACAGAGGAATGACACACGCGCACACTTGTACATGCATACAGCGAGGTCGACAGAACTAACAGCAAGCATCACGGAAACGATGAAGTGGGGGGCAGAATTGTCGTTACAACTGATTAACTGGACAGAACTATCGTTACAAAAATCATCAGACAGACGAGTTACTTACGCTTACATGCACAAAGAGAGACGCAGATACACATGTCCAAGTCTACACAACTACCGGTACCAATCATGGAAACAAAAAAGTGGTGTAGTACTCTCTTGCCTCATGACTGGCTGAAAAACAGAAGTCTCCTTACATATCATCAGCCTGGCGAGATAGAAGGTGTGCAAAAGATGGCATGTTTTCACCATAAACCTAAGTGTTTATACCATAAATAGTGTTCATCGCACCCCAGTTGATTATATTTACCGTCAACACGTCTCTCCCACACCGCAACCCTTTCTACCATTCAGTAAAAAAGTGACGCAGGTACCATGAGTTGCAATAGACACTTGACTATCAGATCTCACCCACAAATCCATACATCTCAATACACTAGCACAAACAAACATAAGTGGAGGGACAGCAAAATCATTCGTCCAGACAGACGTGTTTATAGAAGGTATTGCCATATTTACACATACAGACACAGAGAGAGACGCACAAACACTCACATTTCCATGCCTTCAGCGAGCTAGACACAACATCCAGCCCCAATCATGGCGACGAAAAAGTGGGGTAGAACCCCCATGGCTCATAACTGACCAAAAAATCATCAGTAACATATGTTCCAGGCACCATACTCTTCACATCAACATCATCTAATTTATTTCACAAAACTGTTCACATCTGCACCAACACGTCTATCCCACGACATCATACATCCAGACAAACGAGATAAAGGAAGGTATCACCACATTTACGCAAAAAAAAAACAACAAAAAAACACACAGACATAGAGACGCATACACACGTACATTTCCATGCCTACAGCGATCTCGACTCAACAACTAGCCCAATCGTGACAACGAAAAAGTGGTACAGAACACCCATGACTGACCAAAAATCATAGAAAGACACACATACACACACACATGTCAATGCATTCACACAGTTCCATTCATCACCACACATAACTGGAGGAAAGAGACTGAACATGCTAGATCCAAACTGAAGAGTTACAGGATGTGTGAAGTTTGAAATCACAGCCACATCTCTCCCACACCACAACCCTTTCTGTCATTTAGTAACATGTGACCCAGGTACCATGAGTTACAATAGACACTTGTCTATCAGACGGATATCATAACATCCATATTCATACTAGGTCTCACCCACAAACCCATACGTCTCCACACAAGCACAAACATATGGGGGGAACAGCAATTCATACGTCCAGATAAATGAGTTTATGGAAGGTATCACCATACTTACGCATACAGACACAGAGAAAGACGCACACAGACACATATATCCATGCCTACAGCGAGCTCAACACAACAACCAGCCCAATCATGGCAAAGGAAAAGTGGGACAGAACCCCCATGGCTCAAGACTGACAAAAAAAAATCATCATTAACATGTGTTCCAAGTAACAAACTCCTCACATCAAAATCATATCATTTAACTTACACTACAGACCTCTCAAGTAACAAACTCCTCACATCAAAATCATATCATTTAACTTACACTACAGACCTCTCTGCCATTCAGTATCGTTGGTAATATGTACAAAGCTGTTCACATGGTCAGCACCACCTCTATCCCACGCCACAAGCCTTTTCTGCTGTTCAGTAATATTTGTCCGACGTACCACGAGTATCAGTAGGCACATGGTCATCAGACAAATATCATAACTCCCATACTCATACTAGGTCTCACAAACATACATAACTGACCAAAAAACCATCAGACAGACGTTAGAGTGTGTGCAATGGATGACATGTTTTTGCCATACACCTCAGTACTTATCACATTATCAATTAATTACATCAACACATAGGTAGCCAGTCATTGTGAAATCTCAAAGTCGAGTAGAATCCTATCGGGATAGACACACAGCCACATAGAAAGACACACACTCACATGTCCATGCATACACACAGTTACCATACATCACCACACACATACACGTAACTGGAGGAAAAGGACTGAACACCCTAGGTCCAGACTGAATAGCTACAGGATGTGCGAAATATTTCATTTCTTTGCCACAAACCTTGGTGCTCATCATACCCAAATGATCACATCTACATAGGTGGCCACTGATGACAGAATGTTAAAGTGTTTGTTATAGTTGGTTAGAGTAAATTCAGGTTAGGTTATTTCAACTCACCTTCTCATGGTGCCACTGATACATGGAAATCCAAAACTGTTTGCTGAGGCGGCTTGGGCCCCACCGCGGCCTAAGAAGACCGGTATTTTGCGCGGCCTAAGAAGACCGGTATTTTGGGCGACGGTTATCCGGCTACAACGCTACAGCTGCTTACTGTGGGGCCCAAGCCACCTCAGCAAACAGTTTTGGATTTCCATGTATCAGTGGCACCATGAGAAGGCTTGTGTGGAGACGTATGGGTTTGTGGGTGAGACCTAGTATGAATATGGATGTTATGATATCCGTCTGATAGACTAGTGTCTATTGTAACTCATGGTACCTGGGTCACATGTTACTAAATGACAGAAAGGGTTGTGGTGTGGGAGAGATGTGGCTGTGATTTCAAACTTCACACATCCTGTAACTCTTCAGTTTGGATCTAGCATGTTCAGTCTCTTTCCTCCAGTTATGTGTGGTGATGAATGGAACTGTGTGAATGCATTGACATGTGTGTGTGTATGTGTGTCTTTCTATGATTTTTGGTCAGTCATGGGTGTTCTGTACCACTTTTTCGTTGCCACGATTGGGCTAGTTGTTGAGTCGAGATCGCTGTAGGCATGGAAATGTACGTGTGTATGCGTCTCTATGTCTGTGTGTTTTTTTTGTTGTTTTTTTTTTGCGTAAATGTGGTGATACCTTCCTTTATCTCGTTTGTCTGGATGTATGATGTCGTGGGATAGACGTGTTGGTGCAGATGTGAACAGTTTTGTGAAATAAATTAGATGATGTTGATGTGAAGAGTATGGTGCCTGGAACATATGTTACTGATGATTTTTTGGTCAGTTATGAGCCATGGGGGTTCTACCCCACTTTTTCGTCGCCATGATTGGGGCTGGATGTTGTGTCTAGCTCGCTGAAGGCATGGAAATGTGAGTGTTTGTGCGTCTCTCTCTGTGTCTGTATGTGTAAATATGGCAATACCTTCTATAAACACGTCTGTCTGGACGAATGATTTTGCTGTCCCTCCACTTATGTTTGTTTGTGCTAGTGTATTGAGATGTATGGATTTGTGGGTGAGATCTGATAGTCAAGTGTCTATTGCAACTCATGGTACCTGCGTCACTTTTTTACTGAATGGTAGAAAGGGTTGCGGTGTGGGAGAGACGTGTTGACGGTAAATATAATCAACTGGGGTGCGATGAACACTATTTATGGTATAAACACTTAGGTTTATGGTGAAAACATGCCATCTTTTGCACACCTTCTATCTCGCCAGGCTGATGATATGTAAGGAGACTTCTGTTTTTCAGCCAGTCATGAGGCAAGAGAGTACTACACCACTTTTTTGTTTCCATGATTGGTACCGGTAGTTGTGTAGACTTGGACATGTGTATCTGCGTCTCTCTTTGTGCATGTAAGCGTAAGTAACTCGTCTGTCTGATGATTTTTGTAACGATAGTTCTGTCCAGTTAATCAGTTGTAACGACAATTCTGCCCCCCACTTCATCGTTTCCGTGATGCTTGCTGTTAGTTCTGTCGACCTCGCTGTATGCATGTACAAGTGTGCGCGTGTGTCATTCCTCTGTGGATTTGAGTCTAAAATATATGGTTATAGAATTATCAACGTGTGCTTCTAACCATTGTATCAGGGCTTAGACAATCTACCATTTCGATGTGCTCTTTACAGTTTACTGCCGTTTGTGTTGGCATGTGAATTTTGATTCTCACTACATAAAAATCATTTAACAGAGAGGGGTGATGTACCAGAGAAGCGAAGGACTTGGGTACAAACCCACAGTCAGACCATTGCTTGTGTGGTGTAGTATGGATGTCATTGGAAGATAGGAAGAGTGTTGAGGGGCTGTAGGTGGCGTATAATGCTGTTAGAATGGATATTGGTGGAATAATTCTGAGTGGTGTATGGAGCCTAAGTTGACCATGACCACAATCTGGCACTAGACTTTAGGTGATGAGGCCTGAGTGGATAAAATATCTAAACACCCACTTTGACCTAACAATTTACGACAGTTCAAATGTGAGCACTATCTTAGGCGTAATAGAACCTATGGTGACGTTTTGGATACTTGTCGATGTGTGGGGATCTTCTATGAAAATGTGGGTTATGATGTCTGTTTGATGACCAAGAAACTATCAGTTAGCTAAGAGCATTATGGTAACTTTATCGTGGTTACTTGAACAAAGCATGCAATTACAAACAAATGTCAGACTTGGTCCTGAATCCGAAGGTTGGCGTTAGATGGGAACATTTTAAACCGAATGGAGAACTCTCCTGGGTCCTGATTTATTGAAAAATAATTTCCTGGAAAAGGGGGAGAATTTTCCTGGAAGACTGCAGTAGAACCACCTTAAGTGAACATTTTGGTACCCATGGCGTAGCAGTCAATAACAGTTTTACAGACGTTATGTAATGTATACTTTGCACATTAAAGTAGCTGTAAAGACAGTTAAATTATGAATATGTCTATTTTATGGCGTGATATTTCAGCAATGAGAAAACAAAGAAAAACTTACCATCATTTTTTACAGTACAGAGAAGAACTAAAATTATATAAATATTAGAACTTGTTACTACCACATGCGGATGTCGACGGATATGAGTAGAACGTAGATTTTCCTAATAGTCAGCAGCGGTTTTCATGTTAAGATGAAATGTACATGAGCGATAGCATAGCATGAAGTAATTGATGTTTTCACAATCGCTCCAAAGCTCCTGCCGTTTCACGCAGCATTCGCGGAGGTACCGAGCGTGGTGGGTGAGTGGTAACGCTCTGACCACGCATTCAGGAGGGCGCTGGTTCGAATCCCCGTCTTAACCATTAGCAAACTATGTACTATTCTACATGCAATCACAAATGAAGATGACTCCATTTGACATAACGTGGAGTTTTAAGACTTTCAAGACAAAGAACGACACACACACACTTTAAACGATATTGTACCACAGAAAAGTTTTAAAAACCAAACCCATTATAATGCTTTCTTTATAAATCTGAAGACGCCACGACTTCTTAGCGTTGATTGTGCTGATCACTTCAGGCTGAGTGCGTATCAGATTTTTTTACGTTGAATTGTCAAGAAATACCAATGCCAAGAACAGTGCCGTTAAAAACCTATGTCATTTTCGCCCTCAAACACTGCTCGGGAAGAGACAGAATTGTCCCCAAGTGAAACCGTTTTAAAAGCTCACTGTTAAATAATCCGGAAACTATTTACTGCCTGGAGCAGCACTTTCCATTCTTCATGCATAAGCACGATTATATTGTGTAACTTTTTCGAGTAGACCACTTGAAATTTCTGTTTCGTTACAAGTCCGATAGTGAGCGGCTTGGTATAACTAACATTTATGACAGAAAACAGAAGCACTTCAGAGTCATTACAGCAGGTTGAACTAGGCAGCTAGCGAATATGACCGTTGTATATAGGCAACAGGTGGATGTGGTGGCACAGGGATACCATTTTGAAGTATTCAGTACCACCATGACTATTGACTTACTCACCACAGTATGATACATCACCGAAAGTCGCGCAATTTTTGTATGGCTACAAATTTCCCATGCAGCAGCGCCTATCCCCTGACCACCGTTTTGTGACGTCCCATTTGACGGTTGGCAGCTTCCTAATAATAAAAGGTTAAGAGTTCGTGGCCGCGTGACATCTAACAGTTTGCAAAATTTAAACAAACTGGCTTACATATTTCTTGTCGCATCTCGTAAAGTTGGAGTGAGATGGTGCCCTGTAAACTATACATTTATGAACACGTTCTAGACTTCAGAATTACGTTTGGTGCAATGCTTTGGAAGGCACTTTTGCTGCAAATGGTACAAGCATTCTTAACCGTAATGAAATATTTGTGTTGAATGTAGTCAGACGCCGAGGGTAATGTCAAATTAAGCCTGCTGGAAACTTCCCAAATTGAAACTGCATAGAAAGCGAGAGCACGTAGAGAAGACGTAAATTTAACGAAACAGCCCGCCACGCATACGACGAAGCCCCGACACATTGCCTCCGCGCGTTTTGTACTAAAATAATTTTCAATGGAGCTCACGTTACAAGCGTTCCTCCTCATTAGAATTTTTACTAGAAATTCTTTCACCGTTTGAAATAAATTGTTCACATCGCACGACAAGTTTTTCCCTTTCCTCGACTCCCTTACGTATAAAAACTTTTCACTTTGTAACTGAAACATTGCTTTTTTTTTATTGCTTTACGCCTCGTCGACGGCTAAGGTCATTAGAGGCGAGATGGGACTGGGGACAAGGAAACCATGGAAAACCCAAATCTGGATGCCCGGACGGGGATTCCCACCCGCGTCCTCCCGAATGCGAGGCGCGAACGTTAACCTTTAACCCACCACGCTCGGTGAAACATTGTTCTCATTTCTTCTCCCAGCATCAGTCCAGGTCACATCGATGTATACCTTACATATACCACGACTCTTTACCCACATTCCTGTCTTCCAAAGACAACTCAGCTCCTTTATTCATACACATTGTTTTGGTCTAAGTTGACAGCCGCAAACAAATCTAGCTGTTCTACTTTAACCCTCTAACTACTTTATCTGATACACATGATGAGGGTCCCACATAATGTAGCAAAGGCCTTACAAAGGTTCTGTAGTATGTGCAGAAAGCAAACATTTATTAAATACTCCATGTTGCGAAATTTGTAGTATAGTGTGAAATATGAAACATGTATATGTGGTAAAATGTTAACAAAGCTAAAATATCACTAACGAAAAAATGTGGAAAATCTCATGCATACGAGATGTATAGTTAGGTTTTAATTGGTCCAATTACAACTATTAGCATAACCACAGATTCTCATGAGAGTTCGTCTGTCTGATGGTTTTTTTGGTCAGTTATGTTTGTGTGTGAGACCTAGTATGAGTATGGGAGTTATGATATTTGTCTGGCTGCAAACTGACGCCGGGTGGGGCTGCAGCTGCGAGGGAGCGCTAATTCGGGTGTGGCGCAGCTGTGTGCATTCAATTACGAACCCGCATCCAGCAGCTGCGAGGGGAGCGATAATTGATGGCTTCCGGGTGTGGCGCATTCAATTACGGACCCGCATCCTGCAGCTGCGTGGGGAGCGATAATTGATGGCTTCCGGGTGTGGCGCATTCAATTACGGACCCGCATCCTGCAGCTGCGTGGGGAGCGATAATTGATGGCTTCCGGGTGTGGCGCATTCAATTACGGACCCGCATCCTGCAGCTGCGTGGGGAGCGATAATTGATGGCTTCCGGTTGTGGCGCATTCAATTACGGACCCGCATCCTGCAGCTGCGAGGGGAGCGATAATTGATGGCTCCCGGGTGTGGCGCAGCTGTGCGCATTCAATTACGAACCCGCATTCAATTAAACTCCCCTAGTTCCTCGGCTCCCCTCCGGTCCAAGGCGTGAGTCAATTAACATTAATTAAAATCAATTAAGGCTCCCCCGCAAATCAATTAAAATCAATTAGCCTCAATTAAAATCAATTAAAATTAATTAAAATCAATTAGCCTCAATCAAAATCAATTAAAATTAATTAAAATCAATTAGCCTCAATTAAAATCAATTAAAATTAATTAAAATCAATTAGCCTCAATTAAAATCAATTAAAAATCAATTAAAATTAATTAAAATCAATTAACATTAATTAAAATCAATTAAGGACCCCACGCAATTCAATTAAAATCAATTAGCGTTAGTTAAAATCAATTAAAATCAATTAACATTAATTAAAATCAATTAAGGACCCCACGCAATTCAATTATAATCAATTAGCGTTAATTAAAAACTGGCAATGCGCCATCGTTTACCATCTACTTACTATTTAACAGACATATTTGTTCTACGATAGTTACTTCCAAACTGAAGACCTCTCCTTGCCAGCACGCACGAATAAAAGTAATTCTAATTTATTTGTTTTCTGCAAAAATAATGATTGATGGCACATGTAGAATTGACTCTGAATTAGTATGCTCAATTTCACGTCTTTAGGTCTACATCTACATCCATATTATGGAAATCAGAAACATTGTGGGTGGCAGAGGGTGCTAAGTTCCAATCGTAAAACCGCGCGTCCCAATCCCGAATAGCGCGAGGAAAGTAGGAATACATAAAAACATATGTACAGCTTCTTATTTCTCGAATCTGATCCCTCCGGTCTTTGCGACCTAAATAGGTTGGCGGAAGAAGTATTTCATTGCACTCGGAAATCAAATTTTTTCGCATATTCTCCAATAAATTCGAACGCAAGCTACGTCGTCTGTCTTCCAAACTATTCCAGCCCAATATATGTGTCAATTCTGTTACGCTTTCATAAGGGCTGTAACAACAAGTCACGAATCGAGCGGCCCTCCTCTGCACCCTCTCCACTGAGTCAATAAGTACCTTGCGATACGGGTCCCAAACCCCACAACAGTAATCCAGATGCGGACGCACTAATGTTTTATACGCTATCTCCTTTGTATGAGTATTACAATTCCTCAAAATACTACCTATGAAATCGCAATTTAGAATTCGCCTTGCCTACCACGGAAGTTATGTGCATGTCCCATTTCATGTTGCTTTGTATTATTACCGCCAGATACTTCAGGGAATCAACCGTGTCAACAGCTGAATTGTTTTTTTTGTACTCGTGAACAAACTGATTCTTTTTGTTACTTATTCGCATTATCCTGCACTTTTTGCAATTAAGTGTTGCTGCCATTTACGGCACCAATCGAAAATAGCATCCAAATCGCGCTGAATTTCTAAGCAATCGTTGGAGCACCTTATTTCCCCATAGATAACAGCATCGTCGGCAAACAATCGTAACCAGCATTTTTTTTTTTTTTTTTTTTTTTTTTAATGGCTTTCGGCGACTAAGCCATTCAGCCAGCTTAATGTGTCTTATGATGTATCAACCAGTGAATTATTTTCTCCCGTACGTTATGATTCCTAAGTATAGACACCACAGGACGGACAGGACATTCACACAGCCACACAACACTTAAACATCCATGCCCGCGGCCGGATTCGAACCGGCGACCTTCGGCCCCTACGCTACCGAGGCCGGCCAACCAACATTTCATGTTGTCATCTAGATCGTTTATAAATATTAAGAAAAGAAGTGGTCCTATTACACTTCCTTGAGGAACGCCCGAAGTAACATTTATCTTAGAAGAGGCTTCCCCGTCAACAACGACATACTGTGATCGACCAATGAGAAAATCACGTATCCACTCGTAAATCTGAGCCGAAATACCGTAAGCTCGAATCTTCGCTAAAAGTCGGTTGTGTAGTACAGAATCAAAAGATTTCTGAAAATCCAAGAAAACTGCATCATCTTGCGAACCTGCATCGATAACTTTCATTACGTCATGGGAAAATAGGGCCAACTGTATTTCACACGATCCCTTCTTCCGAAATCCGTGTTGACACGGTGTAAGTATCTCGTTCTCATCTAGAAACTTCATAATGTTCGGGCATATGACATGTTCCAGAATTCTGCTGCAGGTAGATTTTGGAGATATGGGTCGATAATTCCTAGGATCACTCCGATCTCCGTTCTTGAAAACGGGAATTACCTGGGCTATTTTTCAGTCAGAAAGTACTTTCTCGCTTCTAAGGATTTACGGAATATATCTGACAGAAATGGTTTAAATTCCTCCGCGTATTCAGAAAATACTCTTACCGGTATACCATCGGGACTCGGCGCTTAACCCCACTTCAGGAGTTTTATTTGTTTTACAATACCTGCGATATCAATTTCTATTGGATCCATCTCTAATTCCACACGATGTGGTAAACTGGGGATGTTTTCCATGTTTTCACGAGTGAATGAATTTTTTAATTCGGTGTTAAACTCGGTAGCCTTGTCGCGGCTGTCTTCAACTTCCCGCCCATCTTTTATTAGAGCTGGCTTATTGTTCCCACTACAACTAACCTTTTTTACATACGACCAAAATTTCTTAGGGTTTTCAGTGAGGCTCTTAGAGAGAGAATTGGCACGAAAGTCATTAAAGGCCTCACGAATAGCATTCTTAAAACGTCTCCTTATCTCCTCTAACTTATCTTAATCAGTCCGATGCATCGTCCTTTTTGATCGTGCATGTATCTTCCTTTGCATTTTGAGTAACCTTTTAACCTCCCGTGTGTACCATGGGGGAGCGTTCTCTTCCCCGATTGCCCGTTTCGGTATATGCAAGTTCATACCATCCCTCACTATACATATGAATCGATGCCACCTCTCTTCAACGGTGCCTCCTGCTACTAAGAACGTATGGTAATTATGCCTAAAATACCCTCTAAAAGACTCTTTTGAAGCCTTTTCGAATTAGTAAACGATCCTCTGCTTTCTATTTTTACACGCGGTTGTTAGTTTTACTGTAGCAATTACAGCTTTGTGATCACTTATTCCCGCGATGGTAGAAATATTCGTGAATAATTCAGGCCTGTTTGTAACTGCTATATCTAAAATATTTTCGTTTCCGTTGAGGCATCGCATAGGTTCAGTTACGAGCTGCTCAAGATTGTGATCTGAGAAGATGTCTAGAATGATTTCGCAAGCTGTTTTATCCCTGCCCCAGTAACGTGAATGTAATTAGTCCAGTCCATATCTGGCAAGTTAAAGTCACCACCAAGCATTATTGTATGGTCAAGAAATTGCCGAGCTATATTATTTACATTATTTCTTAAGGCCTCGCCAATATTTACGCTTGCATCTGGTGGACGATAGAAGGAGCCTTTCACAAGTTTTGTCCTAGCTACATTGAGCTTAATCCATATAATTTCGCAGACAGTATGGACATCTATTTCGCTACATGGGAGGTACTTACTAACAGCTATAAATACACCACCTCTTGGGAATGCAACCTATCCTTACAGAAAATGTTCATGCAACTATTAAAAATTTCGGCGGAACTTGTATCCGGTTTTAACCAACATTCTGTGCCTACTACGATATCAGCATCTACACTACGAATAACATTTTCGATTTCAGGCAGTTTATTACAAACACTTCTGCAGTTAACTACTAGAACTCTTTAATGTTCGAGATTCCTTTAACCCTTTCCTCCCTGACGGTACTTATAAGTACCACTGTATTTACCACCATATAATTCGACAATACCAGTGTCCACTGCATTGTTAAGCCTGTTGATGTATTGTTGTATGATTAAGTCAGACAATGACAACATTTATTTTTAAATTTCTGCGTGAAATTGCCGAAAAATTAATTTTCTAAGATTTCAGCATACAGACCAAAAAAACAAGTGGTACATTACAATGAATACAATGTAAGATTTGGAAACTGTCCCTAAATTGTAAAAATCTGATGAAGATGTGAAGTATGTAGAACGAAGAAAATACAGTAAAAACATCATTCCAAATGTTGCACTACAATGTCTTTTGTGTCTGAATGAGCAAAAAGAATTTTTTTTTTTTTTTTTTTTTTTTATTTATTTTTTTTTTTTTTTTTTTAATATCGTGAGGCAAATATTTCATACCAATATGAACATAATTGATTTCAATTGCTATTTCTGTACATCATGTGATACACAAAGTCCCTGACGATACTTATAAGTACCGGCTTAGTAATTAGCACTTAGAGTTCCAAAAAAAAATTTGAAAAAAACATGTGTGTTTAATTTCAAGTACCTTTATACAAATATATAATTGAAATTATAAATTTCCCTTTTTTTCCAATAGCCGGTAGGAAAGAGTTAAGCTACCCCTAACACGCGGTGCTGAATTTATCTTGGATGTCAGTAACTGAATTTCCTCCTCGAGGTCATCCTCCCTCAACCTAAAGAACCCCCCAATGCACGCCATACGGCCCCTACCACCCGTGTAGCCGATTCCCGTGTGTAGTGAACCCCTGATCTATCCAAGGGATCCCAACAAGACTCAACCACAGGGCGAAGATCAAGGAATTTGCAGACATGACTATCACAGAAACGCCATAATCTCTGATTAAACCGCTTAACACAGCTCTGAACCATAGGTCCACAGACAGTCCTATCGACAATGCTGCAGATGTTTAGCTCAGCAAAAATCTTACAGCCATTGACCACAGAGTTCACCCTTTCTGCAAGTCACCCACAGGACGAGAGCATATCCACCGACCCTAGGCGGCAAGCATTATTGGTGCCTACATGAGCCACAATCCGCAGCTGGCTGCATCCCATTCGTTCAATGGCATCTGGGATGGCCTGTTCCATATCTGGGATCAGACCGCCAAGAATACACAATGAACGGATACGAGATTTCATCCCTCATCTATTCGCCATTTCCCTAAGGAGCTGTATAAAGTGCCAAACCCAAATCTGGATGACTGGACAGGGATTCGAACCGGCGTCCTCGCGAATGCGAGGCCGGGCTGCAGGCAATTCTTCAGAGAGATGGCTTTTGGAAGTATACTATGGAATCATGATAAGACCTTCATTTAAATACACAGATACTACATTAAATCGGAAAAGAGCAGCAAATAATACACATCAGCCAAGGTTAAATGTAATTTACAGCTTCATCTGGTGCAATAAAACCGGTTACTTCACCCACATGGACCACAGAAGCTGTTGCTCGGTTTTCCTCTTATATGAGTTTTTGTAATTTTCTATTTGTTTATTTTACTGTGAAGTTTATCTGTCATATTCTGATTTCAGCAAAGAATTTTTAGAGGAGAGATATACGGAAAAGTTGTAAGGTTTGTTCATGTTTATTTGATGGTCATGGTGCCTGCCTTAATTTGTTCTTTTTCCTGTTGCTTTTGTTTTTGTGGCTATAGTTACAGTTCTACATTTTTTAAATTTTATTTCTTACTTTAGCAGAGTAACAGTCATTTTGTTGTGTTCATGAATACATAGAGCAGGCTGTCAGTAATAAATACACATTTACATATAAGTTTTTAGTGGGTTTAATGTTATTATCTAAACTATCACACGTTGGTTACAATGAAAAATGATATAATTTAATTGCTGTGAGTTGCATGCCGTGCTGGCAATTTCCTTGCATCTTTTTCGTATGACCTGCACAATGTGTTCTGCAACGTTGAGTTTATTATTAATCACTAAGCAAATATATTTAAGGTCTTCAACCCTATAATCATAAACAAACATTTTTTCAAATGTATAGCTAACAAAACTGACTGTTCCTGGAATTTACCTTCATTCCATGTTGAAAATTGATTTTGCACTTGTCATATTATTATTATTATTGAAATTTAATCTTCACAGGTTCACTGCCAGATGATGTTGATGAAAGGCAAGCTTTCAGCTGTGTACCTTGCCATCACCTTCAGGCCTGATGCTCATGCCATGACAGCCGGAGCTACACTGCCGTTCTTTGACATCATTTCATCTTATTTAACCTAGAGAATGGCAGTGCAGTTCTGTTTGTCACAGCATCAGATGATGGAAGAGTACACAGCCAAAAGCTTGTCATTCATCAACATCAGACGGCAGCAAACCCAAGAACATCATACTTCAGCAACATGCTGGGAAAGTTTTCTTTCACACGTTATTATGTTATTACTACTCCTTGAGTATAATTCACTTCACCCATCTACTTTCACCATTTGAGAATTTTAATTTTAAATTCTTTCAATGTTTTGGCTAACTAATTTATTTTTTCTATTGGTTATTTATTTAAATCTGACTCTCTTATGCCAGAAATTTTGTGCCAGATTGTAGTCATGATCATATCTTTCCTTCCATGCACTATCATAATTCATCTACCAATAACCAATATATACTTTGGTAACAATGAAAGGAAAGAAATGCCGCGATGCAATATTTACATAGAAAAGAAAGGGAAAAGACACCCAACACTCACCAAATTGAAGGGGGGAGGGCAGCAGCAACACAAAACAACACACAAACAAAGAAAAAACAATATTTCAGGTGAAAATCCCTTTATCAAGTTAACAGAGAGGTGGCTGGTCTTGTGCAAGACTTGCTTTGGATGCAGCCACTTATAGAACGCAATAGACCATCGGAGGAGGTGGGGGGAGCAATGATAATATAACTGCAAGTATAAGAAAGATTAAAATATTTGAAAAAATAGTAGTTATAAAAAATATAAATTAATAAATAAAAATATAATTGAAAAATATATGAAACTATTGATGATGGAAGATTTTAACATGTTAACATTGTCCATCATCACCCTATACATCCACCACTGGCCAGTACAATAGTTTAATATATTTTTCAAAATTTTTCAATTATATTTTTATTTATTTATATATATTTTTTATAACTACTATTTTTTCAAATATTTTAATCTTTCTTATACTCGCAGTTATGTTATCATTGCTCCTCCCACCTCCTCCGATGGTCTATTGCATTCTATGAGTGGCTGCCTCCAAAGCAAGTCTTGCGCAAGACCAGCAACCACATTGTTAACTTGAAAAAGGGATTTTCACCTGAAATATTGTTTTTTCTTTGTTTGTGTGTTGTTTTGTGTTGCTGCTGCCCTCCCCTCCATTCAACTTTGGTGAGTGTTGGGTGTTTTTTCCCTTTCTTTTCCATGTCAATATATACTTTGCATACTCCCAGCACTCTCTTCACCCTCCTCCCATCTTCCAGTGAATACCAGACACTGATTGCATTCTACAGTAATTTAAACAAATCTAACTACTTTCTTTACACCCCCACTGCCTCCAAAATATTTGATAACAAAAATGTGGATACTACATTGTCCCAAAATAATCAGCAATGATTTGTCCAAAGTTTTGCAACTCAATTCCTTCTCCTCTCTGGTACCATCCCTCATCACCCACCCCAATAAATGAAGGATTTTAAAACTTTCTCCTACTACCCTTACAATGTGTCCTGCCCAGTAGAGTTTATTATTAAACATTATGCCAAAATATTAAAAGTATTCTACCCTGCAATCATCAACAACCCTTTTCCTCCAAATGTGCTTCTAATAAACTGACTGTTCTAACTTCATTCCATGTTGACAATAGACACATTAATATACAGGGTGTTACAAAAAGGTACGGCCAAACTTTCAGGAAACATTCCTCACACACAAACAAAGAAAATATGTTATGTGGACATGTGTCCGGAAACGCTTACTTTCCATGTTAGAGCTCATATTGTGGATGGCTGTGATACAATACGCCATTCTCCAGGGCTGCATCAGCGCATCAGAGATTCCATGCGACGGAGGGTCGATGCATGTATCCTCGCTAACGGAGGACATTTTGAACATATCCTGTAACAAAGTGTTTGAAGTCACACTGGTACGTTCTGTTGCTGTGTGTTTCCATTCCATATTTAATGTGATTTGAAGAGAAGTAATAAAATGAGCTCTAACATGGAAAGTAAGCGTTTCCGGACACATGTCCACATGACATATTTTCTTTGTTTGTGTGTGAGGAATGTTTCCTGAAAGTTTGGCCGTACCTTTTTGTAACACCCTGTATAAGGAAAATAAACCCACCATTCAGCATAGTGGATGGGAAGAAGACTGTGATGACAAGAATTGAAGACCAAAACATTAAGAATACCAGGTGCGTAAATACGAAACCGGATTTTTTTCATAAAAAAAACACCTTTATTGTGGAAAAATGGTACAAAGTACCTTATTTGAAGTATTGTCCATTGTTAGAAATCCTTTTTCCCACCTCTTTGGAAATTTATGAATGCCACACTGAATTTTTTTTTTCTCTATTGATGCAAACCAGTAATTGAGCCATTTTCGTACATTTTCATAAGAAGTGAAGTGCTGCTCAGTGAGTGCATGTCACATCAATGTAAAGAGAGTGTTATCTGACAGAGCTTAGTCAGGTGAGTATG
>JARYHS010009904.1:0-11000 GCA_031002005.1 Vandiemenella viatica | reverse complement strand
AAACAAGCTATACGTGTGGGACACAAAGAGAACATACCGAGCGTGGTGGTGTAACGGATAGCGTTCTGGCCTCGCTTTCGGGAGGACGGCGGTTCGAATTCCCGTCCGGGCATCCAGATTTGGGTTTTCCATGGTTTCCCCAAATCACTCCAGGTGAATGCCGGGATGCTTCCTTCAAAAGGCCATGGCCGAATTCCTTCCCATTCCTTGCCCCCATCCTTTCCCGTCTCTAAAGACCACGTTGTTAAAAAGGGACGTTAAACTGTTTAAAAAAAAAAAAAAAAAAAAAAAAAAAAAAAAAAAAAAAACATGTAACTTGTGGTCGCAGACATGATCCCAAGCATCAAAGAAAGAGCAAGGGACACTTGGCAAGAAGAATGGAATATATCAAAAACCATTAAAGGCTCACACTACGGATGTGTCCAACCAATAATACCAACAAAACCATGGTTTTACAAGTGGAACATCAGCAGACGCCTTATTACCACTATTTCCAGAGCTCGTTTCCATCACGGGAATTTCCCAAGCCACCTGCACCGGATAGGGATTCGAGAATCTCTTCTTTGTGACTGTCAAGACCAGGCTACTGGAGACATAAATCACATACTATTCTCATGCAAAAAATTTAAATCTCATCAGGATAAAATGATGAATGAACTAGCCAGAATGCGAATCCCCCTACATACAAATTTAATCTTACTTCTAGCCAGTGATATTAAAGGGGTATATAGATGTATAATTAAATACTTAAAAAAATGGAGATATAGAATTTTGACTGAAAAAGGCAGGAAACTGTCGCATATCTGAACATTGTTCTTGTGAATTTTAATTGTAAATAAATGTATCTGTACTGCTGTAATTTCTATTGTACAAACTATGCATGTTGTAACTACGGTGTACCAATGTATAATACATAAGATGGCTGTATGGTCTGTGTCACCGAAGGCCAAAATAAAAAAAATTAAAAAAAAAAAACATCAACCAGAGATACACTTAGTAGAAATTTGTGTATATGTTCACAATTTAATAGCTGGCAATTACTACTAAATTAATTGCCATAATACATTAAGTAAGTTTGTTTTTCGTTGCGTTTCATAGTTTAAAAATACTGATACTGGAAAAACGTTGATCTGCTTTTCAGTAACATGTTGCTAATGAAAGCAACTAAAAAAACTTTAAAAATATTAAATTACTCATGGTTTCTAATGTAACCATAAATGCCAATTGTCATTCAGCTTAACATAAATTTCAATTTAATTAAAACTGTCACTAAAGTTGACCAAATTTTATGCACTACGGTTATTTTGCTTTTCAGATATTTTACTGACCACTTTTGTAGATGGCGTTTATTCATGTTCACTGTACGTGAGTTATTAGGTTATTTTAAGTGAACATCGGATCGAATCAACTATTCTGGCAATCCATTTGTTCGGAGTTGCTCAACTGTATAATAATATAGAATATGTGTTAAGTTCTATGGCCATTACATATACTGTGACCCAGTGGCGGCCGAAGTGATTTCATCAGGTAGTGACAACAACAAAATGTTTCTAGTGGCGGATCCAGGATTTTGGTTTGATTGGGGGGGGGGGGGCTAGGATTTGGTTTTGGGGGCTCATTACTCCAGAATGCCGCCCTTATAAGAATAGCATAAAAAAAAGGTTCCCAAATTCCACGTCGTCGGGGGTGACCTTGGTGTTTTTGGGGGTGGGGGGCGCCTAAGCCCCCTAGCCCTCTCCTTCCCTGGATCCGTCACTGAATGTTTCCGCGGCTTACTGATCATCATTGAAGTGAAAGGTGAAAAACAGCTCAGAGTAAGAATCTCGCTATATAAAGATTTCTAACGCGTGAAAGTCTCATTACCTGCAATTACTGCCGGATAAATTAAATGATTTTGAAATTAATCAATGATAAATGTTTTAAAATTGACCAAACGGTAAACATTTAGTGATTAACCAAAAACCGACAAGTTGATCTACAAGCAGTGTTGGATAACCCAAAAGGTAGGACTAGGCACGACTAGGCACGACTAGGCACGACTAGGCACGACTAGGCAGTAGCCTGGAGCCCCTGATTTTTGAAAGCTCCCTGAAAGTTCACTTTTTTCACTAAATAAAAATAATAAAAAATAAAATCATCCAGAATAAAACAATCAAAATTATATGAAAAGCATGGAAATTAATTTTTTTGTTTCATAGTAGTGTACGATAAATAAAAGTAATTTTCAAAATATGATAAATTGCAAAATTCGTTTGTTAATTGAATAAAAATATGATAAATTCTATCAGTCATCTACAAAACCTTTTCTTTGAACTTATAAAAAACATATAATTAATTTAAAAAACAGAGGGAATCAAAATTTTTGAGAGTGCTTAGGACCCCATACTTTCTTATCCGGCACTGTCTTCGATGACCACGACGGCAGTGAAACACATTTCTCTTGAGAATAGTTTCCTGTTACGTGCATTCATAAACTTATGTAATTCTTCTTCAGAGACTCTAAGAAAGGAAAAAAAAAACCAATATTGCCTGCTCGCATTGACAAAGCTTCTAGGGCAGCGTATCCAAACCTTTTTCAACCCGAGGACCAGTCAATTTTCAAAAATAATGCTGTAGGCCACTAACTCACACAGGCCTTTTTTTTTTTTTTTTTTTTTTTTTTTTTTTTTTTTTTTTTTTTTTTTTTTTTTTTTTTTTTTTTTTTTTTCAGCCGACTATGGACGACGATTGCGCAACTTCACTTTCTTGTTCTGAGTTTCCTTCCTCCATCGCCAGTCACCTCAGCAATTATTCCTCTGTCTTTTTTAATGTCTTCCACCCTGGGCCTAATTTTATTTTGTTGTTATTTAAATGTACCATTATAACATAATAAATCTAAAACTACGTTTTGAATCCTATGAAAATGGAGATATAAAACTGGATGTGAACTATTAAAAGTTAATTACATGTTAATCAGACCAAACCAGATAAATAATAATGTTACTACAGGATGGGCGCTATACTATACCACCGGCCTACATACATAAACCAAAATAAAAGACGCTAGACCGTATGCCTTTTATTTTTATTTACTTCACCACTCGCGTTACCAATCTTATCAACTACCACGGTTCCTCATACCCACTTAAAACTCTTAGTAAACCGTCATTTACTCAATCTCTAGACGCCACATGGAAGTGAATAGACTGTTGTAGAAGCAATGCTGTTCTATCTCATCCTGGAAATGCCACATTTTTGCCTGGACATTGAAATATTCAAGGCTTTTAAATGTTGGGCATACAACCTTATACAGTACGAATATGGTATCAGAATTTATGATATTATGCCTGTGGAACTCCTGAACTATGTTCGCGGACCACCAGTAATCATCTCCTGAAGCACTGTTCCAGTGGATATTTAGTTGAATGCTACAAAAATGGCAGCTGCTGCACTCTGCCGGCAGTATTACTAACTTTATCGTGCTGCAGCGTGTGACAGAACGAAGTTGTCTCCATTCCCCATTAACAAAGCAACCCCCGACCTTGAATATTTCCACGAAAACGCTAGAGCGCATGCGCGATCTGTGCCAACCAAAACAGTTCACTGATGTGGCTAACAGATGGAGTTCATTACTTTCCCTAGCTGTAGAGTAGAGAATGTCGCATTTATAAATATTTTTTTTTTAACTGCATTTATTTTTTAATTTATTTATTCATGATTAGAGGTAGTGATATGTCACAGTGGCACTACGTCTGGAGCCGCCACTGCTGTGACCAATGATTACATTATGAGTGTTTGCCCACTCTCATTAAAAACAACGTAATGGTTTCGAATAAAATAGGAATTTTTAAAATTTTGCAGAGTGAACTTTAAGCGTCAAATACAAGTCAAGTTTGAATTTAAGCAAGTTAGAGGCTATGATCTTTAAAACAATCATACGATTGCGCTATCGTCCCTGTTCGTGTTAAATACTTACCTCTATTAATGCTTCTGAGTTCTTCAGCCTAAAGATATTTTATTCATCCTGAATCACAGGTCAAGTTTATATCTGGTCAAATCAGATCATCCTGTCATAATCTTTCATCCTAAAAATTGGAACTAATCTAGACTCGTGACGATACACTAAAAACGGTCACTAGTCAGTAATAAAAGCAACTAATAATAATGGATATATTGATTAAAACACAGTACATACCTTTATATCAGTGTTTCGGCAAATCATTCCTTCCAGTACATTATAACAATGACTTAAAATATCTACATTGGATATAAATATCTTGTAAGCTCGTCAAAAATGACTTGTTGAATGCAGTATTTTAGTATTTCGTTTCTTCGCTGACTATGTACAATTTTAATCAAATAACCTTATTATGTTGAAAATGATTTAATGTACATTTTTGTTATCTTACTGTAACAACGGTATCACTGTCCAGAATGTATAAGAAAAATCTACATAGAACGATTCTTAGTAAAGGAAAAACTACCTTAGGAATACATACTTTTCTTTCAGTGTTCTGACAATTATTACATCGTGAACATTTTTATACTCACGTAACCGGTGATTTGTGAGCAATTTCCCTTCAAACTCTTTTACTATCTGAAACATATTACTCATCTCTTTCCATAACTTTCTCCATTCCATGATTCAGTTAACTGAAACCGAAAACATTCCGAAAGCATTATTATTGGGTTCAATAGCTTAACATAATATCAGTCTCCTATCTTCTCTCCCACATAATGTTCCTTGATTACATTCAGGACTTATGCGTAACATATGCCTTGTACATACCCCTCGTACTGTTCACCAGTGACATTCAATAAACGTCATTTAACGTAGAAGTAAGTAAGTGTGCTCGCATGTATTTTCCACAGACTAATACAGCTTTCTGTTTTTTCAACTTTTTCAAATGCAGCACTATATTTTATTATATAGTGAGTGTCCCACATCATCCCACTATATTCGGGTAAGGGCCTGACGAAGGCATAATAGACTCTTATTTCCTTTCATATCTCGTTTTTACCCTCTCTGATAGATATTGAACGTTGATTCTACTCGCTGCGACTTTCCAATGATGTGCCAACATATTTACGTTGCATGCCGTCAGCTAGCAATTCTCCTACCATAATTCAGGGTGTCCACTAATTAAAGGAAATCCTGAAACCGCATAAGTCACATGATGTACTACTATATGAAAAACTTCACCATTTTCGAGATACCGATTTTTTAATTTTCTTTCAAAACATGTTACTTTGTTCAGTTAAAAAAAAGTCTTCAAAATATCTTTTAAAAATCATTATCATCATATTTACTGCATGTTTAAAATGCAGAATGGTCTCTTTAGCAGATTGAATTACCATTAGACAATCAGTTTAAAAGAAGTATAAAATAATTATAAAATTTAAGGTTTTTATAAGTTTAATTTTTTTTAAAAAGTTTTGAGAAAAAAAGAGTATTTTGTTAAATGACTCAAATATCTATGAGTAAATAAAAAAACAGTGTTAAAAAAGTCTTAATTTGTAGAAATGGTATAGAATAAACTGAACAAAATCACATGTTTCAAAAAATATATTTAAAAAAACAGTATCTCGAAAATGGCGAGACTTTTATTAAAATAAAATTTGAGGAAATGATGTGACCTACCTGTGGCTGAAGGATTATCGTTTCATTACGGGACGTCCTTGTATAGTTACACACAACCTTTCTCTGATAAACAGAGATATTTAATACTTTTACTATGACGCCATTAATGAATTCTGCTCAACTGGGTTTATTACCAAGTGGTATGCCGATATTTTACATTTTAAGACACCGAACAGAATTCTCCTCCTCCCTTTTTCTAATTATATAAAATTTTAAAAAAGTGTTTGATTGGTTAATGCTGCATTCTCTAACTCATGTGTTTTTCGGAGTCTCCAACACAGAATTCTCAACACCTTCCGGATGAGTGTATACAACGCCACCATAAAAAAGGGTTGGTTGTAAATTGAACGTTAATTCAACAGCCATCGCCAAGTGATGTTCTTTCTTTGTTTTTTTTTTTGTTTTTTTCTTTTAATATTTGTTAAGGATACTTCTATATGTTACATCTTTCGAGGTTACTAATGGGAAGCAAAATTACATCCGATGGCCGAAGCAGGAATGATGTTAAAAGCAGAATAGAGCTAGCAAAAAGAGCCTTCATGAAAAAGAGAAATCTTTTAGTTTCAAATATCGATCTAGGAATTAGAAAGAACTTTTTAAAACTTTATTTATGGAGGACAGCACTTTACGGTAGCGAAACATGGAATTTAGGAACACCATAAAGAAAGAAAATTGAAGCATTTGAAATGTGGTGCTACATAAGAATGCTGAAAATTAGGTGGACAGACAAAGTAAGAAATGAACGGGTTATGGAAATGATTGGTGAGAAAAGAAGTTTATGGAAGAAGCTTACAGAAAGAAGAGACAGGCTGGTAGGTCATATTTTGAGACATGCTGGATTGGTTAATTTGCTTGTGGAGGGAACAGTCGAAGGTAAGAACTGTAGAGGAAGACAGAGATTAGAATATATGAAGCAGATAATTGAGGACGTGGGCTGTAAGGGATATGTAGAATTAAAGAGGTTAGCACAGGATAGGAAGGGATGGAGGATTGCATCAAACCAGTCGAAAGACTGACGACATCAAATAAAAAAAATAATTAATATTTTGACTTGGAAATATTTTAAAATAAACAGATTTTCAGCAAATTTGATTAATTCCGAAGTATTTCTAACCCTGATATTACGCCACACACAAATTTACCAGTCGGATAATGCAAAACGGTATATCAGCACTTACGTTTCATAATTTTCTGCTGTCGTAGTTTGCATATAAACGAATTAAACTTTCCTGGACCTGCAGGCTTTCCGATCTAGTACTCCGGGCACAGTGCGACTGCTGATCAAAGCTGGTCCTAATCGTCTTTTTGGTTTCCGCTCTTTGAGGACTAACAGCGTCAGGAGGGTAAAAATTTGCATGTGCTCTACCTTCTGGCGGCGGCGCACAATTTACATAGTGTTACGGCTAATTCCCGGGGCCGTCGCGGGGCGGCGCTGGGAACTGAGTTTGGGACGCGTCAACACAAACCAGGAGGGCCTCGCACAGGGCGTGGCTAGCTGCAGGTGTAACGTCAACATACGTTCATCGCAGCAGCCGAAAAGTGAAACATTTTTTTTTATTCCATGCAAACACACATTCCTGAAAACATTTAGATATACGAGGGGTACCCGAAATTAACCGGAATAGCATAGCGTTTCTGCCGCTAGGCGTTTATAGCGCAACTCATTACCATTCAGTGCCACCTGTGTTGTCGAAACAGCTTACAAAGATGATGCTATAGGAAAAACTCAAGTATACGAGTGGTTCGTCCGGTTTAAAATGGCAACATGTCGATTGATGACAATCCTCGTTCTGTGCGTCTGTTAACTGCCCGAATCGACGAAAATGTTGAAAAAATTTGAGAGCTTGTCGATAGACAATTGATCAACTGTCAGATATTAGAGGATTACCTTGGACCTCGGTTCAGCGAATTTGAGTCATGATGCTATAGTAATGACCCATAAACAAAGCAACAGTCAAGCCAATGGAAAACGTCATTGTCACCCTGTACAAAAAATGTCGTCAAATCAAACGTCAAAACAATGTTCAGTTGATTTTTTAATGTCAAGGGCGTAGTTCATTCAGAGTTCGTTTCTCGACATCAGAGCATCAATCAAACCTTTTATTTGGAAGTTTTAAGAAGATTACGCAACATTGTTCCTTAAAAAGAGATAGGAGACTGGTTCTTCCACCACGACAATGCACACACAGCTGCCTGTGTTAGGCAGTTTTTGGCTAAAAATGGCATGTTCCGCTGCCTCACGCACCTTACTCGCCTGACTTGGTTCCATGTGACTTTTTCGTATTTCTACGCATGAATAGGGGCATGAAAGGACACCGATTTGACAACATTGAAGAGGTCAAGAAAAAAAAAAAAAAACGAGGATGGAACTGTCAGCCATTTCTAAAGATGACTACAGAAAATGTTTGGAACAGTGGAACCACCGGCGGAGCAAATGTACTAGTCGTAACGGAAAGTGTTTTGAAGGGGATAAGGTTGTTTTGTAAAAAAATTGAAAATATATAACTTTTAAAAAATAATCCCTGTTTTGTTTTGGATACCTCTCGTATATAACATTGATACAGTTCCACAGAGGGAGGATAAATTATCAAGAGTCTTTTAAGATGGGTTTGGAATATCTGAATGCTCGTTTATGTACGAGTATGAACAGCGCGTAGCACGACTGAATACGTGAGCACGTTAAATGCTACACTTCTATTTCTGCAGTCGTTTGGTTATTATCACGATGAATGAAATAGAGATCGATTTATCTTTTGCTGCAACACATAATGTTTGTAATACATGAATATGTCGAACCAGTAGATATTTAATGCAGTTTGCTTCCACAGTTCGGCAATTATTTGTTTCTGAAACTTTTGAATGGAACGATTCGTCATCGTCGTCGTCATGACATTAGCTGCCCTTTTCTCTCGATGGGCTGTGTATATTGGAGGCTTTGTCTTTTCGACATTTACTCCTATTGATTATGATGTTTTGAGACGTCAGTTTTGGTTTGTCTTGGGTTTAAGGCGTGATTTGTTGGTTTGAAGTTTCTATGTATATACATATAAGGTACTGGCAACTGGTGTCTGACGTGCGGACCTAGACAGATAGGATATATCCCCAGCTCGTTTATAAGTGGGTTTGATGACTGTTTTGCTGCTTTATAGAATTTCATCTCTAGTTCCCTAAATATGTCTTGGAGCATTGGTAGTTTTGTTGCTTCGTGAATGGCTTTAGTAGAGAATCTGCAGTTTAGGTGTAAGGCTCTTTTCAGGGCTCGGTTCTGGATTGTTTGTAGTCTGTTGAGGTTGGTCGTGGCTGTGTGTCGCCAGACGGGGCAGGCGTATTCAAGTATTGGCGTCACCAGTGTACGGTATATTCGTACACTTATGGGCGCGGAAAGCTTGCTGTCCTTGTTTAGCGGGGGGTACAGTGCTTGTAATCTGGCGCTGGCGCGTTTGCACAGGTCTTCAATTTGCGCCCTCCAAGTAAGCCTGGAATCCAGTGTTACTCCAAGGTATCGTACGGATTTACACCAGGGTATTGTGTTGTTATGTAGTTTAAGATTCTAGTCTGTCTGTTGGCGTAGTCGTAGTCCCACCCTTCTTGTTAGAATTATTGCTTGTGTTTTGGCTGGGTTCATTTCTATACGCCACCGTCTTGCCCAGGCCATGCATTTGCAGAGTCTCCTGCAGGCGCCGGATGACAATCGCCTTGCTGAAGCTGCGGTTGAAGTAGGCTGTGTTGTCCGCGTATGTTGCAGTGGATACCCTGTCTTGAGTTGGTACATTGGCCGTATAGAGGGAATATAACACTGGACCCAGGGCTGATCCCTGCGGCACTCCGGCCTGGAGTCTTCGTTTGGCCGAGAAGGTGTTTCCGACTCTAACCCTGAAGTAACGGTCTTCTGGGTAAGATTGCAGCAGTTTAACATATTGTGCTGGCAATCCTTGTTCGTATAGCCGTAGCAGGAATCCGGAGGCCAAACTGAATCTAAGGCCTAAGAGATATCTAGGAGGACTAGACCGCAGTGCTCTCTGTAGCTAAAGGTTCTTGTGGCAGTTTCAACCACCCTCATCAGTTGTTGGGTGGTCGAGTGTCCTCTGCGGAAACCTAGTTGGTGGCTGGGAAGAATTTTTTGTCGGTCTATGTGCAGATTCAGACGTTTGGGCAAGAGTCTTTCAAACACCTTGCTTACCGAAGGCAGCATACTAATAGGCCTGTAGTTTTGTGGGACTGAGGGGTTCTTTCCACTTTTGTGGATCGGAACTGCCTCAGCCTGTTTCCACCGGCTGTGAAAAGTATTGGTATCGATGATGATGTTGAAAAGCTTGGCGAGGTGACTGACGCTACAGGTTGAAGATTGCGCAGGCAGTTGTTTCCTGTTTTATCTCGACCTGGGGCTTGTGTAACTCAGCTAAAGACTTCTTGGGGAGAGAAATGTTCAATATTATGGTCCTCGTCATCTTCTGCTTCCAGGAAGACTTTAAGGCGACCGTTTACAGCTTCTACTATGACCTGATCACGGAGAGCTGGATGTAAATTTCTTTCGAAAACATCTGCCAATGCATTGGCTTTTTCCTCCGGGTTGTAAAGATGGCCTCGCTCTCCTAGGAGTGGAGGAATATGGTTTTTCTTCTTTGTGAACCATCTTGTCTGATTCCATAGAGTGCCGTCTTCAGGTTGTAGCATAGCTAGACTGGTCTCCCATTCTCGATTGCGGTGTTTGGTTAGAGAAACTTTTAATTCATTTTGTAATCGGTTAAGTAGTTTCCTGGTGGTCGGGTTTTTAGTGAGCCTCCACTACTTAGCGATCCTGTTTTTGTGGCTGATGGCAGCCAGCAGGTGTGGTGGAAGCTATGATGATTGGTTTCTATTCCTATTCATTGCGGTGGTGGCTGAGATGACATTTGACACTGCGCTTTCAAAGACGTCAAGTATTGTGTCTCGGTTATTGTCGGCTGAAGGATGGGCTAAAGCTACCGTTACTAGTTCTTTATATCTTCTCCAGTTGGTTGTTCTGTAATCGTAATTAGGCATGTCCTCAGGTTGCCAGATGCCTACTCCAACCTGGAAAATAACTGGCAGGTGGTCTGAAGATGGGCGTGTACTGTCGAAGCTGCGATGAACCCTCTGACGTTCTTCGTCATTAACACGTCGAGGATGCCTGGTCTGCCTCTGTTGTATGGGTATTGCGTAGGCTCGTCTGGAGCCCATACACACATGTTGCGCCTGTTTATAATTCGTCTTAGTACTTGTCCAGCTTGGTTTGGATTCCTGCAGTGCCAGTCCGGATGTTTTGCATTTAAGTCCCTGCCAATGATGAGTTTGCCGGTTGTTGATGCAAGGTGGTGTTTCACGAATGCACAAGGTACTGTTACGCGAGAACTCCCGTGTG
>JARYHS010009902.1:0-20001 GCA_031002005.1 Vandiemenella viatica | reverse complement strand
ATACCACAGAGGAAATTTGTTACCGAGCGTGGTGGGTGTGTGGTTAACGTTGTTTCGAATCCCCGTCCAGGTATGCAGGTTTTGATTTTCCATGGTTTCCTCAAAATCACTACAGACGAATTCCGGCATGCTTCCTTTAAAAGGCCATAGCCGAATTCCTTCCCGTTCCATGTCCCCATCTCCATTCCACCTCTAATGACTTCGACGACCGTGAAGTCGTAAGGAAAAAAAATATTGGTCGTCGTTTCAAACTGATCAATAAGGACAATTAATTAAGACCAACTTTTCAGTTCTTCCTAGTGATCGTTGTATAAAAATAATGTGGCTTCATACTGTTATAAAAGCTGTACCTATGTAAACAAAAGATACTTGTTCTGATCTACATATCCTGTCATAATATTTTTTGGGCACATAAATGACGCAAGGCTTACAAAAAGATGTTAAAATAATTTTGGGAGCGAAAAATGTAGAGGTCAAGAAAGATTTGAAACGAAATGATACCTGTGTAGGGGAAACTATGGAAAGAGAGACATTTTCAAAGCAGGCACTTAATATGGCAAGACTGAAAGGCAGAGAGGAGAAAACAGGTGCAAATTGGTCTGAAGACGGAAAGAGGAAACAATGTGCAATTATGAAAGAGTATTAGAACAGATGAAACTACAGACGAGGAATTTAAATTGGCAAGTGCTCTATATTATGACTTAACGAAAGTAAAATGAAAATCTGATACATGCTGAAGAGGGAAACTATAGTTAGTTATCTATTCTAAATATAATAGGCTGAAAACTGAAAAGTAATGAGATGCCACTAAATCACGAGTTTCATACAAAAAATAAAATAAAGTAAATTATTGGAGCTGTAACTATATATCCTCAGTAAAGGAAACAGAGATTTCAATCATGGTAATCTTATCTAACCGGCATTAAAATGCATCATAAAACTTCAGAAAAAAGAATTAAACTAATTTTATGAGGACGTCATACTAACTCCAGAAGATTTCTAAAATCGATTGTGTCGATGCATGACGAAATGTATTAAAAATATAATTTTAAATAATATAAAGTCTCTTGATACCAGTTCGATTCTATCAAGTTCCAAATAAATTACAAACTACTGATTCTTTTTAATGGTCTACTCCATATTGTTATCGTAATAATTTATAAACTTATTTTAATTACTTTCTCTTTTTACTTATTATAGATTAAAAAATCTATTTTCGTCATTATTTGAGTCATATGTGACAAGGATAAACAAATAAAAGACATTCAACGATAAACTAATGTTATTTCAATGATATGTGGAGAAATGCACTTAAATTCTATTTCTATAAAGTTATTCATATGAAGAACGAATAACTCTGCGACACAGTTACTTTAATAAATTATTATTTAATTTATTTTATTGATATGCGTGACGCGTTTCGAGAAATTATTCTCATTTTCGAGCGTTTGAAAATGAGAACAATTTCTCGAAACGCGTCATGCATATCAATAAAATAAATTAAATAATAATTTATTAAAGGAACTGTGTCACAGAAAATTATTTGCATACCTTATTATTTTAAAACAGTTACAGACTTTCACAAAGTCCATATATCATAGATAAAAAAAAAAAAAAAAACGAATAACTCATTCGACTTTGAGAACAGATCTGGAGCACATAACAATCCATAGAGGTTTCCGTAAATATGAACGAGCCAGGGATTAATAATGAAGTTGGTAATCTAAAGGCAATTCGAGAACACTCGAAACAATGTGAAATTTACACTTTATCTCCAAAATTACCTACTTTTTGGTGACTTCAATCTGGATGAAAAATTCCAAATGTCTGCTGAGAAATAAGCACTTATTATGAATAATCTGAGAACGTTCTACAAAATGAGATTTATGGAAGCTATGAATGAAAATATGTTGCCGATAAGGATCAAAAATTATTGTAAGATTTTCAAATTTTTACTCTGGAAGGAAGCTGAAAATTAATTATAGTCGTAATGTATGAAAAGAATATGTTCTGGATATATCAAGGTTAGCACAAGATAGGAAGGGATAGAGGATTGCATCAAACCAATCGAAAGACTGATTACAGCAAAAAAAAAAATGCCAACATTAGTGCATGGGTTCATTACTTTTTCAGAAGAGCACTCAACTGAAGGAAGGGAATGTAGAAGACACAAAAGTGTGATTATTCGAGATAAATAACAGAATTTATGTATCTCATAACCAAGTTTATAGATAAGTAGAGATTAAGGTAAAGTAAGAACAGGTTATGATTTGTATAAATTCGGATAAGAAACATACAAAAAAATCCAGAGCTCACAGCTGAACCACATTAAAAAAAAAAAAAAAACACATCAGTGAAGAGAATGATAAAATGACGTAAAAGAATCATACTCAATATTTAAGCATCTAAATAATGTTACTATCAGTTTTTCACAGTCTTTGGTCAATCTCATCCAATTACACGAAACATATTAAAAATTATCGAATAAGAACGAAAAGTTACAAGCAGACGACAGAAGTGGGCAAGACGTAGTATCTCTGGCGCCGCATGTTTGTCTCTGGTCCGGCCGAGTCACGTGACCGATGGCGGTACGCGCAAACAACTTCGGTGACAAACGACGAACGGAATGGCTCCTGCAGAGATTGCCATCTGCCGTTATTGTTCACTACTAATTCCGCTCCCAGTCGAAGACAACTGCTGAAGACGACCGTTAAAATGTCACCGTTTATCTTTGGTAACAGTATATCACAGCTTCGACTGCAAGACACAAATTTTTGTTTCCGATAAATTAGGATGTATGTTGGCGAACTGAACTTTACACTGGGTTAGGCCCAAAGTCTAAACTATGCTGTGGTAAGTTGGCCACTCTCTTTATACCGGGGCAATTCATAATATCGTGCAAAAGTTAAAAAAAAATATTTTTATTTTTTTATATATCCGCAGCTCCCAATAGACATATTAAGTAACCTCATCATAGGACAAGAAACATTCTTTGCCATGTTTTAGACATAAGTGGGTTTCAAGTCAATCTGTCCGGTTACAATTACAATATACGGAGCGTGGTGGTGTAACGGATAGCGTTCTGGCCTCGCATTCGGGAGGACGGCGGTTCGAATCCCCGTCCGGGCATCTAGATTTGGGTTTTCCATGGTTTCCCCAAATCACTCCAGGTGAATGCCGGGATGCTTCCTTCAAAAGGCCATGGCCGAATTCCTTCCCATTCCTTGCCCCCATCCTTTCCCGTCTCTAAAGACCACGTTGTTAAAAAGGGACGTTAAACTGGAAAAAAAAAAACAATTACAATATCGTCAATCTCTCCTCCATTTTGCTTTCTTTATCTGAAGTAAAATGTATACTAGAAGAATATCATTAATTGCAGGACCACAGATAAACTTTACAAGCTTAACCTTTAAACACTTTTATCCCACGTCTTCTGATACGTTACAAATTACTCAACACAACTTTTACATAAACGTAACGTTTATACAAATAACCTTTTCAGGTCAAATTATTTCCAAATTCTAGCACCTTCCTTCTAACTTCTTCCTTATCATCATTCCATCTTATACGTACTCTTCTCTCTCTATTAACAATCATTTACATCGTCTTCTCCTAAGTCTTGGGTCTTCTGGCCCGATTTATGGCTTTGCAGCCAAAAATGTTATTAATATGTTATGTTCACAAATTAGAATATAATACCAATAAATTTACATACATTTATAGTCTGGCGTGATGACTGGTACGATACCTTTGCAAACAAGAAGGTAGTGTCTACGTCATACATAGCGAACAAGAGAGAGAAAAAGAAACAATGATGGATTCGAGACTTAACGATAGGTGACGTTTACTTGTGAGCTTTTAGCCTTGAACATAATGCCATTCGAGTACAACTGCTGATTGGCTATCTATCCCTGGGCACGAGTAACTTATGGTTTACAATTTATAGCCCAGCTCTGCCCCCAGCACATTTTTTTTTTTTTAACCTACTGCGGATTGCGCGCAAAGCTATATCTAATAGAGACATAAGGCCCGGTATAAATCAGAACAGGGAAACCGGCGTGAAAAGCCGACGAGAGTCGAATGCATGTGTGCGCGTGTGTGTGTAGCCGGTGTTTTTTAATCCCTACCTACGATTCTAGAGCGCGTGCGTGGGAGAAGAGTTGAGGACATCCAACACAACGACTCCGAAGAAAAAAGTAAAATAAATAAAGACAGACACGCGAGGGAAAAATAATGGGAGGGGGGTTCTGATCTCTAATGCCAGTGACGGCTTAGTTAGTCTCGGAAATAAAATAAATATATTTCTCTACCAAAAAGAGAACTGCGTTAGAGGTATTAAAGTGTAGCTCTGGGTCTTTGAGTTATGGCGTAGTCACTGGAGGCGCAATGTATCTAAACGGTAACCGAGTTATGCGTTACCGTTGTGGGTACCTTTTTCTCTTGTTGTTCTCGGACCAGCTTCGGTTGCGTTATTTATGGTGAGAGTTTAGGTACCGTCGAGTGGTACAGGGTTGGACGAAATGATTTATGCCTAACCTCCGCGAATTAATTGGTACAGCTCCTTCCTAATTGAGAAATTTAGGGGAACTGTCTTCATTAGCGAAGAAAGGGGCGTGTTCAGGTGAGTGGTGGGAGGTACACTGTACCTTAGCCCAAATTTCGCGAATTTCATAAACAGAAGTTTTGAATTTCATCTTATTTTTTATCATTAAATGATGCTTCTTAAGTCAATTGCTTTACGCCTCGTCGACGTAGAATTTTGGAGGTGTTAAAGGACTGGGAACTAGGAAAGAGAAGGAATTCGGTCATAGCCATTTGGAGGGACCATTCCGGCATTCACCGGAAACTATAGAAAACTGAAATGTGGATGGTCGGACTTGGATTCAAACCTGCGTCCTCCAGATTCGATGATGAGAAATTGGGTCTCTTTTCATGAGACATGTGAAAATATCGTAACGTTATACAGGGTGTCCAGGCAACTGCAGATAGAACATATCATTTCCTACTATATGACAAAATTTTGTTTTAGTAAAAGTCACCATTTTCGAGATATTTATTTTTTAAATATTTTTTCGAAACATGTGACTTTGCTCAGTTTATTCAACGCTATTTCTACAAATTAGGACTTTTTTAACCCTGTTTTATATATTTTTTAAAATACTCAAAGATATTTGAGTCGCCCAAAACAATGTTCTTTTTTATTCTTAAAACGCTAAAAAAACCTTATAAAAATCTTAATTGGTATAATTATTTTATGCTTCTTTTAAAATGATTGTTTAATGGTAGTTCAACCTGCTAAAGAGTCCATTGTGCATATTAAACATTAAGTAAGAAATAATGATAATGATTTAAAAATAGATTTTTCAAGGGTTTTTTTTTTTTTTTTTTTTTTTTAAATTGTTTTAGATGACTCAAACATCCATGAGAAAATTTAAAAAAAATTGGGTTCAAAAAGTATGAAATGACATGGAATAAACTGAATAAAATCAGATGTTTCGAGAAAAAAAATAATATCTAGAAAATGGTGAGAATTTTAATAAAATTAAATTTTTTCATGGTTGCAGGATTATCGTTTCATTCCTGGACATTCTGTCTAACTGTCTTGTAAGGTTTCTTTAAGTCAGGTAATAATGTAGGATGATGTGAAATGAGGCTGGAGACAGAAACAGCACTTGGTTTTTTACCGCTGCAGAAACTGAATGGGAGAATACATGGTTTGACGACTGCAAAGAGAAGGGACTCTTGAATTCGATGTATCTCCAACATCGACAGCAAGCCAACGTACGCTCATCTACAGCCGAGCAGGGAGAAATTACGTTGAACAAATGAATTAGAACACGATCACTCCGCTAAGGGACAAAAAATAAAGCAAGTGGTTGGTAGATTCACCTGAGAATCTATGGAGGATGTAGTATATAATTTCACGCTAAACTGCAAGCATCATTGATAAACAAGGAAGCAAACGAATGATGCAGATATAACTATGTTACCTCTCTCATGCTGTGTCAATGATTTCCTCACACGAAAGTTGCCAAAATATTATCTATTTAGTGGAACCAGTGGCAGAAGGGGGTAAAAAGTTTAAAATAGGTTTTAAAAATACAAAAGGATTAATTAAGATAGCTGTAAATTATTGTACGAACACGTTATAATGTAATAATTTTACAAATACAATAATGTTATAAGAAAACTAAAAATCAATATAGCCTCTTTTTTTTGTAAAAAATTATGAAATTGAAGAAGAAGTAATTATAAAAATATATAAAACTAATGGAAATGCATAAAAAATAAGTTTGCTCTGTATTTATTTAGTTTTAAGTGACTGTAGAGGATTAACTACGGTTTTCATTGATCACGTCCTTTGCTCACGTCTATTCACATGAGGACAGCTTCATCATCTTATCTTCGCTATCTATTGCGACACAGAAATTGTGTGCCCATTTTTTTTTCACATGGAACAAGCCACCCAACCTTCAACTGACTTTGACTAAATTTCACCGCAATATAAACAATCACAGTCAGAACAATCCTCAGAATCACTCTCGTTAGTTTTGGGTTTTCTCTTTATCTCTTTTTTCCCCTTTTATCCTCAGGAACTTTCCTTTCTTTGTTTCCATTGTTAATTTTATTATCTTTCTTAAATAGTTTTACCCGTTTTCTTTTTTCGTTGGAAGAGTTCTTTTCCTCTTTTGCTTAACAGTGGTTTCTATCTCCTTTTTTTGTTTGGAAAGTCTGTAAAACACAACAGTTTCCCCCTCTTCAGATTCGTCCTTTTTTAACTTTTGGAATGGGCATCAGAATTTCAGGTGAAACATAAAATGAAGAGACCTTGTTGTCAGTTGTCAACCAAGAGCATGCCAAGAGTGGGACAGAATAAGGTACTTCCCCATCCGCCCACCCATTCCGCCACAGAATTATGATATGGAGGTAATATCACTCGAGAAAAACACGTAAACAAAAATTTAACTACACGAAACTAAAGACAATTAAACATACTACAAGCATGCGCTATACTGTGTTTGTAATTTAAACATGTATAGTTTACCTTGTTTACAAATCATCAGAAGTTACAGTACAGGAGAGGTAAATCACACAACGGAAACTTCACACACTAACATGGTTGCCGTAGCTGAACCGCAATAAGTTGGTCTAGCTCAGTACTACCAGCCTAGTGGCTTTGAATATCCACAGATGGTCTTTAAAATTTACGTAGATCGAGTATTAAGATCCGAAGATTCGCTATACTGAAAAAGAGAAACAATAATTATGTTTCATACAGCGTCTCTTTCATTACTGCTGTTAAGCCTACTCTTTTTTTTTGTTTTTTTTTTTTTTTTTTGATCCGTTCATTTTCTTTGTTGACATTAAATTTAACATATTTTCTGTAACAGGAAAGTTGTGACAATATGTTGATTTATTGAATATTCTCTTATAAATCCTGCTGCTCCAACTGTTAAACTGAGGCTCCTGTGATTCTCAGGTGTCGGTTACTCTGACATTGTTTGATTCTCGGAAGGCACTGTAATGGCGTGCCAACGAGCGTGTCATCGTGCATAAAGATTGCGCCAGTAGTTCTGTATTACAGTCTTTTGAGGTTGAGTTTAAATCTATAATCAACAAAATATTATCTTTATCCCATTTCAATCGTTGGATTACGCGAGCAGTTACAAGGAAACCATTCATATTACTGACCATTCTGTAACTTTGTAACACTACACGGTGAAAGCTTACCAAAAAAGGAACATTAGAAAAGGCAAATATCCGAAGATGTTTTTAAAAATCCTATTTTTAAAAAGAAAAAAATCGATAGATCTAAGTAAAAATCCGTTGGGCTGGCAGCACTGGTGAAGTTAGGGTCGGGCAAAATATATCGATGTATCGATATTTTTTCTAACTATAATCAATATTTATCGCCGATATTTTTATTTTCGATATATCGATATTGTATTTGGTGTATCGATTTTAAGCACAAATTCTATATTTCGAACGCAATTCAGTATCCAATTTAATCGTTACATATATATAGGATAAATATACGTACATATCCAATCTTCTGAAAATGTTTTAAAAAGTGAATTCGTCGAAATATAACAGCTTTATCAGCGGTTGAGAGATTAAAAAAAGCTGTTAAATTTTAACAACTTTACGTTAACGTCATTTTTATGTTAGCAAGTAAGTGGTTATTTTATCTTTGCAGTTGAAATATTCTCTTTTCAACATTTTTTTTCATTTACGAAAAACAATTAATGGGTCATTATGAATGACCGTTAATTCATTTACATGTCTACAATCTAGTCTACAGTCAAACTCCTTAATCACAAGGAATACGTTCCGTAAATATGCCGTAAATACGAAAATCTTCAATACGGAAATCTTGAGTACCGAAACCTTGAATACGGAATGGTAGTTTATATAGGATTATAAGGAATACGTTCCAAGTGTACAGAAATTTTTTTATGTAATGGAGTGATTGTCGCACTTTGAACTTAATAAACTTATTTAAGAAATTAAAAAAAAACTTTTCTTGATTGCTTTAAATCCTCTATCCTAATGTTCATTGTAATGCTCTTTAAAATATGCATAAGGACATATAGCTTTCTCGTGAATTACAGCCCCTCTAAAGAATACTTTCTTGTGATTGCTATCCTCGATTGATGTAGTGAGAGCGGTTTTTAGTTTTTCAATCACTGTGACACCAACAAATGATATCGCAGATAAAACATCAATTTGGTCCACACATGAAAATCTATTATCCCTAAGCACTACTGTTATGCAAGATGTTCCAAGCTCTGGCCCAGTTCCTAATGAGCTTAAGCAGTATCTGGACCAACCATTAATAGACAGAAAATCAGACCCAGTAAAGTTTTGGGTGAATTGCCAGCGGTCCAAGCCAATTCTTTCGGAAATCGAGCTGAAATGCCTTATATGTTGAGATGTCCCATTCTGTAGATCTCATTATTTATCAGTAACAAGAAATGTTGTTGTTAGATTCAGTAGTGTTATTACCATAATGTATTTAATTTACATAAGTTCATATCATTTGATTTGAGTCCGGTTCTCGACCGACGAGGTTATCATGAGGAATGTTTAATATTATTACTTGTCATAGAAAGGATAATGGTTGTAACCTAGTGGACAGGCTAGTGAGTAATAAAGAATGTACTTTATTGAGGTCTGGTTGACGTTCAAAATAACAGACTTCCCTTGTGTTACCGAGTGTTTTGGGGCATTAATTTACTGAAGTGATGGAGAGCTTCTCGGATATAGTAGAGGTTTGTTTAAAACAATGGACACAGTGTTACATTGTGAGCTCCCCTTGTGTGGATGTTCGACGAATGAAAGGTTTCTTTGAGAGCCCCAATCATAAAATGTTCCAGCCGAGCTGTCAGACATTTCGCAGACGTCGCTGGCGAAGAAACATTCTTTAACAATAAACTGTTTGTTCTTAAGAAGTGCAGCCCACAGAGACTATGGTTATATGGAGGGGGATGACCTACCAAGAAAATGACGCTGGTGGTGGGGTTATCCCAGCCAATGGAATTCATTCTCGCTGGTTGCTGATATTTTTGTTTTTTTTATTATATATTCGACCAATCGGGAGAGAGAAGAGGAACGAACTCCGCCCAAGGCGAGTCTACGAGGAAGGCAGAATTGACGGAGGACGGACACTTGATGTCGGACCGGCGGAGACTGGACGAGAGGGACTCTGGTTCGACGCGAGCAGACAGCAGCGGGCGATCTGCGCTACTGAGGACACATTGCTGAGGTCCCCCGGGTCGAGGACGAGCTGCCGGCTGTCGCGGAGGAGAGACTCCAGACGCCACTCCACCCTTCGCTCAGCGGGTCGACTACCTGGCCTGCCGAAACACGACGCAGCTCTGCAAGCCCCGTCGCGGGTCACCGACACGACTCTTCTCATTGCGCTGCTCAACATTACGGTAACGCAATCGTCTACAGAGACCACAACGAGCTCCAACAAAATTAAAGAACTGTAAATTCCAGTACCAAAGAGGGAACAACCATTTACCCATTCAAGTAATTGTTTCTCCGAAATAACTTTGCTTTCTATGTATAAAATCAATAAAATCAATATGTTTCTCATTAATAATTCATGTTTCACTTGTATTAATGTGAAGGACCACCTCGGAAGAGAACCCCACCAACAATCATTTATTTTGTATTAATCAGTAAACTGTTTATAAAGTAGTTAATCCCAGAGACATACAGAGCGGGACACTACATAAATTGGCGCCCAACTCGTGGCTTCCGATGGTCAAAATTCACATTTTAACCCTCAAGTTAAATTCAAAATTTTTATTGGAGCTTGTTTTGTTTAGTTTAATTTTTCTCACTTCATGAGATATTTAGTTAATGCTTGGATATGCATGTCAGCTAATTTCAGATGGCGAAGCAGGTGAACTTCTGTCTTGGCGGAGTGAATGATTTGTGTTTCTTGTATTTTCTGTTTGTTTTCCTTTTGTAGAGCTTGTAGAATATACAGTGTGTATTTTCTTTCCAGCTTCAGCTTAATGCAGTCCGGTGTTCAGATGTTGGGTCAATTATTTCGTTTGTTTTATCACATTTTGTTGTGTCTTAATGTATTGAGTTTTCTGATGGTATATTGGTTTCATTGAAATTTGTTGTGGTATGTTCGTTGCAATGCGGCGTTGTTTCATTCGTTTGTCTTGCTTTATTGTGATTTGACGTGGGGTTATATTGTCATTTCTTATGGTATGCCGGATTGATTACAATTGTTTCGTATATGAGCCGTGTTTTCTGTTGCTGTGTTAAATTTCATTGCTTGTTGGGATAAATTCTGTATTATTTTGAAGTCCATTTTTACATTAATGCGATTAAGGAATAGGATCATCAATATGAATGCCGAGGAAAATTCTGTGTTACCGGGGACAAGTGTTGGAGTCGAACCGGTTGATCAATCCGAAATACACGAAGTTGTAGATTCGTTATTACCAACCGATAACTTTAATTCACGGGAAGAAACTGTTGCTGAATGCCAACCGATAAGTTTGGGATCAATAATGGATTTTTTGAGAGGCATGCAGTCCGAAATAAAATCACAAATGGATGATTTTCGGACTGAAGTGAAGTCACAAATGGAAAGAGTAGATTCGCGTTTGGAAGGAGTAGATTCGCGGTGTGACGCAATCGATCAGGAAATTAAATGAAGTGACATCGCAAATGGACGATTTTCGGGGAGAATTTGCTGCAATAAGAACAGAACTGAGATCCGAATTTCGTACAATTCTCGAACAAGAATTGAACGCTTCCAAGGAGGGAATGTCGGAAGAAATAAAATTGTTGCAAAGTTCAAATCTTTCTCTCGAGGCAGACGTAAAGGAATTGAAAGATGGGCAAGAAAAATTAACCGAACGTTTGGAAGAAACGCGGGAACGAACCAAGCAATGTATTGATGATTTACGTTCTGAAACGCAAGCATCGGAGGTGAAGATAATTGATATAAAAGGCGGTATGGACAGAATGCGGAGTGACGTGGCACAGAACAGAGCGGAAATCGAGGCAATTCGCCGAGAACAAATTAAGCTCTCGACACAGTCGAAAGAAGGAACGGCTGAAATAACATCCGAAGTTTGTGAAGAAAGCATACAGTCAGAAGAGGGTGAAATGTCGGGAAGGAGTGCGCTTCCGCCGGGAACAATTGACTTACCATTACCCAGGTACGGAGCAAAGAGAAATGTGAACCCGAAAGCATTTCTAAAGAAATTAGATGGTTACTTTAAGATCAAAGGCGTCCCGGAAGGGTGTAAAATGTTGATTTTGGAACATGTGCTGGATGCAGAGGAACGCTCGTGGCTGGAGGTTAATTGTAATGACCGCATGAAGTATTCAGAGTTCAAGGAAAAGTTCCTTAGGACCTATTGGAGCCAGACGGAACAAACGGACCTCAAAACAAAGATATACCACGGGAAGTATCTGCAAAAGGGAACGCAGACAATGTCAGCATACGCACAGGAGCTGATTACTTTGGCTCGATACTTGGACCAGCCTATGACGGAATCAGAATTATGCAGCGCGTTGCGTTCGCATTACCCCAGACATGTTCAACAGCTGCTAAATCCAATGTATGTGACGACGTTGGAACAACTTCAAGGCACACTGAACATGGCTGACGCGGATGAAAAGAAAAGGGTACGCCAAGAGGACAAAGCAGGACCAGATGAAAATCCCAGGGCAGAAAGGCAGTTACAATGGCCGAAAAAGCAGTGGCCTGCAAACCAAAATCGAAGGCCATGGCAACGAGATAACAATCCGCGTCCTGAATACGGGGGTGGTAATCGGAATCCGCAGTGGAAAGAAGCGCCGATTAGGGCGATGGAACGGCGTGATGTGAAAGAGGAGAAATTGAAATTCCGACCTGAAGCAGAGAGACGCGACCACCCGCCTCGCGAACACACAGCTCGCGAACACACGGGATCGTCCATTGTTAATTCCGCGGAATGACGAGATTCCGAGGGCCCCGATAAGCAAAGCGGAAGTTTGTCAAGAGTAGCAAGCTTAGCTTATTGGAAAAGGGGTGGATTGGAGCTTGATGAAGATATCGGAGAGAAGATTCAAGTTCTGAGGAGTCGAACTACCCGAGTGCCCTCGTTTACAAGCTTCGGTATTTGATGTGCCTTGCACTATCCTTTTGGGACTCTGGCAGTATGGTGTCTGCGATATCAGAGCAGTATTTGCATCGAGTGAAAGCCACAGGGAAAGAAGTTGAAGATGGTAAGAGGAAGGCGCGTGGTACTTGTTCCGGCATTCGGGGCGAGGGAGCGGAAGTGTAACATGCAAGTGGGCTTGCAAATTTGCGTGGACGGAGCATTGTTCTCAATGATCGCGTTAATCATAGCCGGCTTAAGCGTGGACATTATCGTGGGATGCGACACTCTCGCAAAGAGGCGTGTTGTTATCAGTTGGGAAACGCACACAATAAGAAATTTAGTGAGCGCAGAACTTTCATGGGCTACCACACAAGCCGGACTGGGCATTAAAGTTGTTTTGTCGGACGCCTGTGAGCGCTCGGCGCCTGCAAAAGCGGAGCGGGTAGGCAACCTGCTACAAGAAAATATCGCAGCGGTTAGTCACGAAAGAAATCTCCGTGCTAGATACGCTTATTCGAAGCTGCGTGGTGTGAAAGAATTGAATGCTGAGCAGAAAGAAAGGGTGAACGAGCATCGTTGCTGTAGAATCTAGATGCATTTTCGTATCGCCCGGGAAAGGTTAAAGGAATAATATACAACTTTCGTCTCAAGGACGACGCGCCGACTTAAAGGCAGAACCGTATCCCATCCACATAAACACCGACAAGCTGCACGAGAAGTAATCTGAAAGCATGGGAATGAGACAGGCATAATTTGCAGAGCGTCATCACCACATCTGAATCCTTTAGCCGCCGTGGTTTAAAGCCGACGGTAGCTTAAGACTATGTCTGATGTAGGAGCATTAAATGCCAGGATGGAAAGTGATGCAGAGAGGCCCGAACCCGATTAATAGACCTGACCAGTAGATTCCACGGAAAGAGGTGGCTCTCCACTCTGGATATAACATCTGGATTTAATCAGATAGAATTAGGAGAATCTCTGTCAGCCATACACGGCCTTCTGTTCTGAAGGAAAACAATTTATGTTTCGACGTCCTACCATTTGGCTGCGTAATTCTTCAAGTGTGTTTTGTGCGTACCATGAACGCAATATTACCTGTAGAGATGAAAGAATTTTGCACAATCTATATAGATGATATTTTAATCGGCTCAGAAACCTTTCAGCAGCACTTAATTCACCTCGAGGCCCTGCTCGACTGCTCCAGAATTATGGAATAACCTTGCGCCCGGATAATGGCCGCACTATGCACACAGGAAGTAAAATACTTGGGTTTATTAATCACACCTGACAGGCTATAAGACCGGCGGAGGACAAAATCAAGGAGATTACGGATTTCGGCCGCCCACGAGGATACGCGAATTACGCCAATATCTCCGGTGTCTGTTCCTATTACCGTTGGTAACATACCGAACTTTTCGGATCTTATGGGCCCGTATATTAAGCTTTCTGAAAAGGGGGACAGAGTTGGAAATGGACAGAGAAACAACAGGAAGCTTCTTAAAGTCTAAAGAAGCTTTCAAGCAATCTGTCTGTTTGTCCCATCCTAATTACGAACGTGATTTCTATTTATACTGTGACGCAAGCACAGAAGCTGTCGGATCATGCCTTCAACAATTAGATAACGAGGGAAATTTCCGAGTTGTAGCAATGGCGAGTAGAACGTTAAGGGAAGCAGAAAAACAGTATTTTTCCACAGAATTAGAGATGCTTTCTCTTTACTTCGCCGTTACCAAGTTCCGAGCTTATATTTTGGGTCACAAAACGTATTTACGCACAGACCATCAAGCGTTAACGTTTTTGCGGAACGCCCGGTACTCGACCGGAAGAATTACTAGATGGGCCCTAGAATTACAACAATATGATTTAGTGATTGAATATTGTAAAGGCAGCGACAACATAGTCGCGGACTGGTTAAGCAGACCTTCACACGGTCTTGGCGTGCGACCAACAGAAGCGTTGGTGGCGGTCATTCGTTTATACGAGGGGCAGACTGCTCGAGAGATAAGACGAGAGATTATCTGCGCGCAAAAGTCACAAGAGGACATAAGAAATGTGCGAGTCTTTTTGGAAACTGGTGAGAAGGGAGAGGATGTGCGTGTTCGAAACACCGCTATGCTGTGTACAATGGACAGTGGAGTTTGCTTTAGAAGAACGAATGCCAGTGAAAAATGGAAAATTTGGTTGCCTCGGGACATGCTCTCTAAAGTTGTGAATCTCTACCACAGGCATTTTGGTCATCAAGGAACAAGGAAGCTGTACGCTATGATGCAACAGGAATGGTATCATCGGTCTTTAAAGCGTAAGGCAGCGGAAATCACCAGAGCGTGCGACCTATGCCAGCGAGTTAAACATCCGAACATTCGTTATGTTGGAGAGTGCCATCCAGTAATTACAGATAAACCTAATCAGCTGGCCTGTGTAGATTTTTATGGCCCCCTACCGAGGTCGCAATTTGGTCGACAGTACGTCTTTATTATTGTCGATGCATTCTCGAAATTAGTGAAACTATATCCGACATCGCGCACACGTACACTCCAGTGTTTAGATATCATCTTGCGGCAGTATATACCCGAGTGCGGTAAACCTCTCTGCGTGTTAAGTGATAACGCCACGATATTCACAAGCAAGCGATGGGCTGAGGGCTTGCAACGGCAAGGCATACGACCTATATTTAGCTCGATCCGTTTCACCAGAGGTAATTTATCTGAGAGATACCTACGTCAGATAGGAGTATACTTTCGACTTCTGATTAAAGACAGACCACACCACGTGGCTGAAGCATCTCCCTGAGATTGAAACGGTTCTTCAACACCACCATTCACTGTAGCACAAACTGCAAACCAATTGAGCTGCACTTCGGCCGGACTACGAAGACTTTAGCCGAGGAACTAGTAAAACACCCAATGATGGATGTGCGGAAAATTGGATAGAGAAGCAAGAGAAGGCAAAGAATTCCTTCTGGAGAAGGCAAAACGACGCCAGGAACGGGAAAATAGACCAGACTACACAGAAATTTGAAGTAGGAGACTTAGTTCTCTTAAAATGTCCAAAGCAATCGGATGCTACCAAGAAGCAGATTTCATAAATTCTTCCATTTGTTCTATGGGCCTTATCGGATTAAGGACTTGGTTCGCACCAAACGCGCACCTGCTAGAGGATGATTACTCGAGTAATAGGAGTATATAATACCAGGACCTGAGACGGTATTATGCTGGTTCTACACACCCAGATTAATGTGCAGCGAAGAGAGAAATAGGTTGTAGGGGTAACGATATTAAGACGAATACCAAATCGTGTACTTTTGTAGAATCAAACTTTCTTGGTTTTGTGCACCTGGAAAATTTGAGTCTGGTGATTCATGAAGTTTTGAGCTCGTACATGTGACCTTGATACATAAATTTATATGATTAAGCAATAAGGATTTTAAGTTTAGTTCTAGATAGTTGCTAGGAATATACTCGAAAGTGAGTGATATTAATATTCTTTGTAGATGCAGAGAATCTAAAAATTATATAATTTTCTTTGGAGGAAAGAGTAAATTTGTTGCATTTATGAATTAGCTGCAGATTTTATCATTTGCTGTGTTACGTATCTCCAGTAGATTAAAAGAAACGCTGTACCCGAAAATAAAAGGGAATCATTTGCTCTTTTATGAGTCAACAGTAGAAATCGATGTTAAATTCCGGTAGTAAAATTCAGTAAGCAGAGATAGTGGGACGATCTTTAAAAAGGTTTTCTGTTCAAAGAAACAACTTCCTCTAACATTAATCATGTGTTCAAAGGACAGTAATGCACAGTAGAATAACAGTTTTGCGAATTAATATTGTTCATGAATTAGGAATTTGAATCATGTAATTCCAAAAATAAGTTGCAGTATTGTAAAAAAAAAAAAAAAAAAAAAAAAAAAAAAAAAAAAAAAAAAAAAAAAAAAAAAGGCGAGTGGTTAACAAGGTCAATCAGTCATTTAAATTTGCAAGACATGCAGGGAAAGGAAGTAGATTAATAAATAATTTATATGACAACACCAAAGCTAGCAGCAGTGAATAACAATCGAGAGTATTATGACGAGCGAAGTAAAATGCGGTATAAAACGGAGAGTAGGATTTAGAACTGAGCAAAGCGTACATGTTTCCTGTGTCTGATTTACTTGCCCATGGTAATAAAAAAATGGTGCAATGTAATTGAGTAAGCTATGGACGTTTAAGTCTAGATGCCTTCAGCATGTTCTACATGGCAAATAAGGTAAGACCATGATTAGAGAGCGTTGTGCATTTCTAGCGTTCTATGTTGCTTAAAGGAACGAAGGTTGATACCTTTCGTTTCACTTTGTAATGACGATAAATGTCATGAATTCTCTGAGTGAGAGAGAATTAATTTGCGAATGGAAAGTCGCATTATGTTCGTAGCTGAGATACAGTAAGTGTTATAGTCAGACAGGAATACGCAAATACGCAGTTCTACGTCTAGCGCTTCGCAAAGTACGTCTAATTAATGTACCGTGGACGTAAGAAAATATGATGCTTATCTAGTGCAGTAATTGCATGCTAGCTAACTAATTTTCCTTTTCTTGTGAGATCAAGTTTTCACATCTAACAATATATTGCAAAGACTGAAAACGATTTCTTAAAGATTTAGAAATGATAGTCATTTTATCTTATTTGCATTCACGTTAATGGTTACTGAAATAGCGTTGAACTGTTTTGGCAGCGTTGTTAAAAGGAATAAGCAAAATCATCTAATTTTGCAGAATAAGTGCATGTGTAGAATAGGTAATAACTTAACTATGTGTTTTATTTAAGTAGATTTAGATCTATAGCAATATTGTGGTATGAATGTGTGATAAACCTGAGCTAATGACAGACGATCACCCCGCTAGATGAATAAACACTAGTATCATGTTCGGGAATGTTTAGATTCGCATTGTAGTATTTTTTTAAGAGGAATATTTTAATAAAGAATCAAGAACTTTCAAAAATTGATAAAGCAATTTTTGAAAAACCGGGAACGTGGGTAAATGAGATGTCCCATTCTGTAGATCTCATTATTTATCAGTAACAAGAAATGTTGTTGTTAGATTCAGTAGTGTTATTACCATAATGTATTTAATTTACATAAGTTCATATCATTTGATTTGAGTCCGGTTCTCGACCGACGAGGTTATCATGAGGAATGTTTAATATTATTACTTGTCATAGAAAGGATAATGGTTGTAAACCTAGTGGACAGGCTAGTGAGTAATAAAGAATGTACTTTATTGAGGTCTGGTTGACGTTCAAAATAACAGACTTCCCTTGTGTTACCGAGTGTTTTGGGGCATTAATTTACTGAAGTGATGGAGAGCTTCTCGGATATAGTAGAGGTTTGTTTAAAACAATGGACACAGTGTTACATTGTGAGCTCTCCTGTGTGGATGTTCGACGAATGAAAGGTTTCTTGAGAGCCCCAATCATAAAATGTTCCAGCAGAGCTGTCAGACATTTCGCAGACGTCGCTGGCGAAGAAACATTCTTTAACAATAAACTGTTTGTTCTTAAGAAGTGCAGCCCACAGAGACTATGGTTATATGGAGGGGGATGACCAACCAAGAAAATGACGCTGGTGGTGGGGTTATCCCAGCCAATGGAATTCATTCTCGCTGGTTGCTGATATTTTTGTTTTTTTTATTATATATTCGACCAATCGGGAGAGAGAAGAGGAACGAACTCCGCCCAAGGCGAGTCTACGAGGAAGGCAGAATTGACGGAGGACGGACACTTGATGTCGGACCGGCGGAGACTGGACGAGAGGGACTCTGGTTCGACGCGAGCAGACAGCAGCGGGCGATCTGCGCTACTGAGGACACATTGCTGAGGTCCCCCGGGGTCGAGGACGAGCTGCCGGCTGTCGCGGAGGAGAGACTCCAGACGCCACTCCACCCTTCGCTCAGCGGGTCGACTACCTGGCCTGCCGAAACACGACGCAGCTCTGCAAGCCCCGTCGCGGGTCACCGACACGACTCTTCTCATTGCGCTGCTCAACATTACGGTAACGCAATCGTCTACAGAGACCACAACGAGCTCCAACAAAATTAAAGAACTGTAAATTCCAGTACCAAAGAGGGAACAACCATTTACCCATTCAAGTAATTGTTTCTCCGAAATAATATTGCTTTCTATGTATAAAATCAATAAAATCAATATGTTTCTCATTAAGAATTCATGTTTCACTTGTATTAATGTGAAGGACCACCTCGGAAGAGAACCCCACCAACAATCATTTATTTTGTATTAATCAGTAAACTGTTTATAAAGTAGTTAATCCCAGAGACATACAGAGCGGGACACTACAGACTTCAAAGAGCTTTAGACAAAGTCACCTCTTGGATCAAACGAAATAAAATTAAAATTTACGATGGCAAATATGCAATTATGTCTATCACAAAGAAAAGTTTGATATTATCACAAAATTTAAATGAACGTAGTTCTAAGTTGCTGTGCCACGATTAGGTAGTTTCTTCAGCAGGTTTTACAGCACAAGAGAAAACGACTTGCAATCTCTTTAAACTGATATTCCATTATGATAACTACAGATCTCACTAGAGAAACTAAACTCAGAATCTAAAACTTCATAATTCTGCGGCATTACATCCAACTCCAACACTGCATACATTCAGCAACAGAAGAATAAACTTCTGCGACTCACATTAAGCGTACATTACAGAACTACAATCACAGAGCTCAAGCCGTCATATATGTTCCGTCCTTAAAATAAGCAACAATAAAGCAAACGGAAAAGTCAGTCAACCGGAAGGGAGCATCATCAGATATTCATAAACACTTATTTACTATCGGCATATAGGAACCCAAAAGGCGCGAAAAAATACCTATAGTTATAATAATTGACACAAGATAAAAAGTACGCGAAAACTGAAGGGGTTTCACTTAAGATCTTTGCTGGAGATCGCTAAACCCAAAGAGTTTAAGTAAATGGCGACACCATAGCACCATATCCTAAAAATTAAATCAAGCAACAAACAATGCAGCATATAAACCAATAATAGCATCTATTAAAAAAAAATACTGCTTTGCTGTCATCGTTTCACTAGCTAAAATATGAAACTTTTTTTTCATAACGAAATGAATAACACTGCTATTCTGTTTTAAAAAAGATTGTCAAATATCTCACATCATTAGCACTTCTAACTGTTTAAAGATGCCGTCTGCGAAACACTATTTGAATGAAAAATAAGGTCTTCTTCCAGGTTTACTCCGATGTATAACATGAAAGTTACGATTTTGTCATAAAAGAATGATGAGACATCACATTAGCATCCAACTATTACCACAATAATAAACGCAATTTAGACAGATATGTGCAAAATATTGCAGCAATACAT
>JARYHS010009899.1:0-24993 GCA_031002005.1 Vandiemenella viatica | reverse complement strand
AGGAACGTGAGAGACCAAAATTTTGCAGGACGTGAGGAAAAAGTAAATTTGCAGGACTGAAAAGCTCACTCGGGACAGGCCCACAAAGGTCACTGGAGCCAACAAGGATATCGGGACAAGGATCGGAGGAGAGATGTTGCAGAAGCGAGACCTGTGCAAGAATGGAATGGATGGATTACGCCATATAAACAATGGAATAACAGAAACGAATGAGAAGGAAATGCATTCAACTATCGAAGTAGAGGACCAGAGCGAGTAGAATGTGGGAGAAAGAGGGATGAAGACTGCAATCAGGGAAATTAGGAAGGGCTAGTGAAGAGGTCCGTTCCCAGGCCGGTGAAAGAAGAGGACCGAGAACTTTGAAAAAATCTAGGTGTATGATTATGGAGATGAGCAGAGAAGAAGCAGCGAAGCATAGGAGAGCTGTTCTAGAAGAAGTTGCAGCAAAATTCCAAAAGATAGAGAAAGAGGAGAAAAATCAGAGGGCACCAGTAAGGAGTGACAATGGTCAGATCAAAAATAACGTGGAAGATAAATTAGAAATGGAGAAAAAACAGTCGCATGATGAAATAGATAGTTGATAAGTCAAGTAAGGAGAGTCTGTAGGGAAGAATTAAGTATGGAAACGGAAGGAGACGGATGTGAGGAGAACAAGGAAAAGCAACAAGAAGTTGGTGAAGAACAAGAAGTGACAGTGGAGGTCAGGGATCCATTGAAGTGGTGTAAATGCTTGGAACAAATTATGGACAATAAGCGAGGTGACAATGCCGAAGAGAAAATAGTTGAAGATAATGAGGCGAATGGTTTGGCCATAATGATTTGCTGGGAAGACAAGTATCAGGAGAGAAGTAGAGAACTGATAAGAAATGAAGAATCGGGTATCTCTTTCTTGAGAAATGAGGAAGAAAATTACGATGTGAACGGAGAAGAGGAGGACGAGGAAACAGACAATATGGAAAACAATGAGTATTCTGTAAAAGAAGAATAATTCGAGGAAGAACATAGTATAGAAGAGGAAGAAAAGTATAACGGACCTTTGACAAAGAAATACGTAATTTATATTGAGAATAAAGAATAAAATGAGGTGAAGTGTTTCCTGATAAGGAAGGAAGGACCAGGAAGAGGCAAAGAAAGTGACGCAATCAAATTGACGAGGAAGAATAAACAGCTAATTTACCGGAATGTAGAAGAAGAGGAAAAGTGAAGATGAAGGATAAAGGGTCGTCATACCGAAAGGTGAAAGAAGAGGAAGCAACAAGACGAAAAGTGAAGATGAATGATAAAATGTCGTCATACCGAGAAGTAGAAAAACATTTACTAGAAGAAAATGAGAAAGAATAACAGGGGAGCTAGTGATGGTGAGGACCCATGAGCGATGTAGTAGTATAAATGTGTAAATGAAGAAATTTTTTGATGTATATGAAGGACCGTATAAAATTGTGGGAAGACCTCAACATACATAACATCTCTAGTACCCGAAATGTGGAAAAGTGTTAGGTTTAAGGAACATGAAAGATTTGAAACTGTACATAGAGTGAATGAGAGGATAAAAGTTGCTGAGAGTGAATGTAAACATTGTAAGCTAAGAGAGAGAGATCAACAAAATTGGTGAGGCAAACTTTGATGACAGGTTAACGGGGGAGATTTGTAAGGTGACAAGGTCCGTTGCAATTTTTTTGTGAATATGTTTGTTGAAATTAAATATTATTCTTGTTTTTGTTGATACAAATGTGTTAACGTTGTGTGTAAAATAAAAGATACGTGAATATTTGAGTGCCGGAATTTCTATCTGGAATCGGAGAGGGGAAGTCATAGTTGGAATCAGAGAGGGTAAAGAGAGCAGTAATACGTAATAGGCTTAGGGTGATATTATTGTAATAGGACAGTCGTAGTTGGAATCAGAGAGAGGAATGAGAGCACTAAGTTGTGTCTGAGGGTGGTACTACTGTAATAGGACAGTCATAGTTGCAGACAGATAGGGGAACCAGGGATTGATTGGAACAATTATCCGCGAGTCTACAGGTGGAACTGCTCAGGAGTTGAGTAAGTCAGGTCAGTACTAGTTACGAGCGACGGGAAACAGAAGGCAGTCAGTTGTTAGTTTGCAAACCAAATGAGTTGAAGCAGTTGATGTTGGAAATTTAATTATATGGATACACTCTCTGTTTCTGGCGAACTGGATATTTTCCTGATGGTGTGGTGTAGGATATGCATGTATATATATCTACCATTGTTAAGCTGTTAAGTAAACAATTACCTTATAAACTAGATATTTTATTCGACATATTACTCTACTTACTTACATTATTAAGATTTTCTTAACACAGCTGAAGATATATGAGAACACTTGAAAAGAGTTAAACTATAGTTTTATTTTAAAAATTATAATACCTGGTTACATTTTAAAAATTTATTGAGTGTACTGCAGTTATCTGAGAATACACAGATATCGTACACTTAGATTTATTATTAAAACAATTAATTTTGTTCCACTTTGAATTCTTAGTTAGATTTGAAATATTTGTTGGGACAAACCTGAGATCAAGCGCATCATAGCGTTTGCAGGTGGCGTGGAGAAGTCCTTCCTGTCGTTGTTGATGATTTCTCGTAAGCTCACATTGGAATTTTGGACCATTTGCATGGTATCAACCTTTTACACTAATAGCAGGTCTAAGCTGAAACACTGATACTAATTTTAAATCCATTTTAGGAAGTTCGAAGATGTTTTAATTGATTACAGGGAAACCATTCTCTATGTCACATCAATTTCGTCACTTAGACTGGAATAAATAAAGACATGTGTGTAGGTGATTTTAACTGTTGTTCAACTACAATAGCCTCCATGATTAAAATTCGTAAAGATTTTCTCATCCGTTCCTAGACACAATCTGTATTACTCTTGCGCCTATAAAAAACGTAATTATTATCCAATGGTATTCAAATCATTATAGCTGTAACTGACTCATATTTAAATACTTTCTATATGATGAAGTACTGTCGCTAAACAATCTTTAAAAGCTGTAAGCGATTAGAAAAATGGATCAAATAAGAGTATTAGACTTTATTGGGAATGTTATCAACGTCCCTAGCATCATTAGACACATTTATCCCACATATGAAGACCACAAAGAAGATATGCGGAACAACTGAAACCAGTAGACCTTCATCAATGCTCTTTCAAATAAAAATAAAGTATATCAGGAAATCGTACAGGTATGGAATATTTGGAAGTATTTTCTGTCTTCCCAGCTATTAAAAGCAAAATATTACCAGAAAAAATTTCACAAGATTGTCACACACATTTTATTCAACTGCAAACAAGGTTGTTAAGCATTCATTGTATGAGGAGCGATATGGTTCTGAATGTACCAACTGAAAGAGAATGCAGTAACTGTGTTATGAACGGTCACATGAGCAAGCAACGCGGAAGTCAAGTGTAATGCAATGAATATAGGATCCCAGTACATTTCAAACAGTCAGAACCACATTTGTGCATTTTTCGAGTGACCATAAGTTTGATTCAGCTATGTTTGCCATATAGATAGTCAACGGTGAGTAACAATTTCCTGATATACGGAAGCATGAGATGGTAACTACTGCATCGTCTCCTTAACAAGCACTTTTTTCTCCCCCTCAGCTGGATGTGCTGCACAGCCCTTTACACAACACAACATTTGTTAACCCGCATCAGTAGAAACGAACTTAGAAGTCTGGTAACGAAAGATACAAGTAATGGCCACAGGGAATCTTTTGGCATTCTTTACTGGTGGAACACAACATAGAAATAAAAGAAAATAACGGATAAACACATATGATTTTTAACCTCCGTACTTTAACAAACCAACGCGTAGTGAATAGAGATATAGGCAAAATGTAAAACTGGACGATATTTAAAAAGTGACTGACCCGCTCGAAAAACCTAATGGTGTCAACAGTGTTTAATCACAACAATGTCGTACAAGGAATATATAGTCTACGTATTTCAGTGGAACAAGTAAACCCCAAAAATTAATTTGTGAGGTTTTTTTAAGGAATACATTTCAACTATACCTGAGACCTGGTTGATACAGCTCATTATTCTGTATGAATGAACGTTCAGTTAGGAGCATAAAAACATACAGGACTGAGTAATATTTACGCTAAAATTTTGCCTAAATTTTTGGTTACGAAATAATTATAATACACTTTTCAACTCTAGTATTAATATAACAGAAACTAAGTGGACAAAACTGTTTCCAAGTCTCCGGATGAGTCAGTAGTGTAAGGAGATATTAGAGCATAAAATACACCGTGGCAGTCAACATAAAGGGTAAAATTCCTCTTCCTGAAGACTCAAGAAATCTAATCCAAAGACACGCTGTATCAAAGATCTTCACTGACAAACAGTTGTACTAGTAAACCAAAGAATGATAAGGAAGATAACATCAAAAGAATAAATAAACACTCTCAGCCTGAAGTAGAGCATTAAAAATCGGTGACATCAGTACGAAAAAGTCTGTTTGAAGCACCAGTAAAAAACAAGAAAGCATTTATTTCATCGGAAAAGACCTTCAGCATTCCCATAGTGCTGAGGATGGATTCGTGGTCTCAGCGTCATTCATAATCACATCATTCTCTCAACTGACTCGAACTGATACAAAAGTGCTGTGTCGAATATTCCAGCGTCGTTGCCAAAAAATGCTGGTTTATATCCTTTCGTATCCCGATATGAAAATATTGTTTTATGTCTAGCCATGTCCGTGCAGAAATTTTTCCTTAAAACAAGCATTCCATTATGGGACTGGCCTTCACTGTGCACTGATCTAAAAACCAGAATGACCTGTAACACTTGTTATATATATTCTTCTAATAGAAAAGAAAACTAACGCAAAAAGATTTTACTGGTAGATTTTGAAGACGGAAAAAAAAAACAATAATGGCAGTCACTTAGTTTCGTTGTAGAGAAAACTAATGGATGTTAAATGTGTCCGTATACTTTTTATGGATGGTGTATGTTATGCTTAAACTGAATCCAGAAATCCGTTAAAACTTTGTTTACATTGCATTTGTTTGAAGTTAGTCATCTCGTCAACTGTATTTCCATAGGGCAAGGAAAAACAATTAACGGAATAATTGGTCTACGCACAGTAATAGTACAGTATTTTATGGATCTGGGTGCTGGCATATTGCGAGGTACTAGCTTACTTGTCGAAATATTGGTTTACATCTTTCAATTTCATTATTTAAATTCAGTTTTATGCCGGTTTACTCTTATTTGGTGATCAGTAATACGTACACAATAAGGTGCTCTTTTAGTTGAGAAATCTTTTAACTGATAATTTACGAACGAAAGGATTTATCGTATCTAGCAATTAAATCCTTACGAAACAAATAAATATAGCAAAATTACAGTGGAATACTAAAGGCTGAATTATATTTTTTGTTTCTTTGAATGCGTAGACATCAAGGTGTTTAGAGACCCAACACTGATGAACTGATCATTTAGGTAATTTTCATCTCTACAGTCGCAAATTCGATTGCTGAGTCGCAGGTGATTTTTCCAATCTTGTAAGGAAACTAAATAATTAATCCAGTTCGAAATTATGCACTAGGGATGAGTATTGAGTATCACATATTATATGCCGGATAAATCAATTAAAAAAACAAAGTTATACAGTTTAATTTTTCACAAATCATGGATCACTGATATCTGTAACAATGCCTAGAAAATAGTTTGTCAGTGATATAAAACCGGGAAAAAAAACGTACGATTCATTATTTATTGGTTCTTCTCTATCGTCAAGACATTAATGACGAAGAAAACTCCCGCTATTTTGCTGATGCATTATTAATAACTCAGCCTCTCTATCGTATTTCGCGTTAAGTAGGTATTATGGTGTTCCTGTATTTACTTCCTTCTGTTGTTTAAACCAGTACTAGCGGACGTAGTCCCTACCATCCACTTGATGGTTGGATTTAGATTTTACGGAAGGCGGTTGGGCTTTCAGACTTTCTCGGAATTTTTGTTCTTCCTTCTATATCTAATACTGTTTGAAGAACTTATTTTTGAATACGCATACCTACAGTCAATTTCATAGCAAAACAATTTATATTTTGGCATTAGTACTACCAAGGAAACTAAACTAAAACAGACATTAACGTACATACTCTTTATTTTTATAATATTTGAATATTTATGTTCCTCCCTTACAAAAACTTACAAAACAGAGATCGTAAAGCAAAAAAAATATTTAACGCTTTTAATTTATTACCACCTTTTTCTAAGCGTACACATGTTTTATATTATATTTAATTTTATATCGTATCAATTCTATAGAAAGCAATTATATTATGACTAGAACTGGAAAAATTTCTATTCATTCTTACCTTTTTCGGTCATAAGCTCGTTTCAGTTCCATAAATGTTATTCCCAGTATTTTATTCAGGAAATATGTAACTTTTATTATGTTCACTATAGCCCACAGGAAATAAAGAGTTCTATCCTCTATACTGTGTTTTTCCCTTACAGTTTTAGTTCTTACACAAATCAATACTATAACGTTTTACAATCTAAAATAGCATACACGTAAAGAGAACACATGTAGGGAAAATTGGTAATAAATATATTCCAGTCAACAAATTACACTTTTTTCTACTAGATTATTAACATTTGTTGCTACAGCTCTAGATAGATATATGTACATGCATCATACCTTTTACTTGATGTCGAGTATTCCTATGCATTTTCATTGATGGTTTCTCGTTAGGTTCCTTAGAAATTATGTGCCGGTTGCTTCATTCCAACGTCTTATGTTAACAGCTTTTTGAAAAATGAATATATTTAAACGCCGGTATACACAGCTACTCTATCAAGTTTGCAAATCATTCGAATCGGTGTAATAAATCTTTCTTTATTTCAAATCATTTATGTTTCCTTGCACGTTAACATACTAAACTTTAATTTAATAAATACAAATATACGTTCATGATAGATAATGTTTTTAATAGCACCTTCCCCTGATACTAAGATAAAAAGATTATATTCTCTGCACTTTTGTACTTCTTTGAGCTTGCTGGCCCTGGTGCTTAGAAAAGTCTGTATACTGCGGTATTCAGTTGAGAAGATCCATTATAGGTGTTACGCAATTACAATTACAATTAATACATATATTAATATTTTTGGAATAATGAAGGATTCTTCATTTAATGTAGAAAAACTGTACTCTTAACAATCTTAAAAGATGGAACAAATTGGTGATGATGATGTAACAGAATTTTTATTCTACGCTGAAAAAATCGAAGTTATCACCAATAAATTATAAATTAAACTACAGTGTTAATAATGTCGAAAACAGTGAAGTTCTGAATATTGAATTGCTATATTTGGCCTTTCCATTTGAGTCCGCCTTTCAGGATGAAAATCAATGTCGGCGATGCTTCCATTACATACGGTAACGCATTACGTAATGGATGTAAAAATTATACAGTTCCGAGCAGTGAGATACAGCCGTACTACATCCATATTGAGAACGAAAACGGCGACGCGTCAAAAATAAAAAATAAAATAAAATCACATCTTCATCCCTTTTACTGCAAACGAGTCAGTTACAGGATTCCTATACTTGCATGCTACGTTTAGACGACGAATTAATCATTCCTTTTCAGACGTTGCTCCGAGAGCATTAACGATACTTCGAACCGATAATATCCAATACGTACTGGACACGCGAAAACTGAATAAAACATGCATGAAGAAAGCATTGTCAAGTGCAAACTGAAAGATGATGCAGGCTCACATCTCGCGAGAAGTGACTTAGCGAGTGGTACATATCACCGTCCCAGCGGTAAATGAAAACGACTTTTCAACGTGAAAATTGCCTCTTGAAGTTCGGCAAGAAGCTTGATGTAGGAGGCGAATAGCCGATTGAATATGCTGATCTGCTTGGTTAGTGACGATGAAGCCCAAAGTGTTAGTGAAGCTTTCAATAGTTTTATGTGAACAAAGTACTACATTGTGCTATCTATAAATGATTCTCTATTCCAACTGATATAGATTTACACGTGTCAAAATGACTGACTGCATACGTACGAGATTTTACTCGAAAGTTCCCGGAATTCATATGACGCACCAAATCTGTTAGAAGTACAACTTAAACCATATTTTGCATCCTTTAGGAATCAGTATGCCAGGCGGCGTAGTTGTAAGTTGATGTGTATATCGTCGGTGAAAGTTTTCACTGTCTCTTGAGAGTAGCACTTGTGCATCAAGATCTGCTTTAAGCTTGGAATACTTGCTTCTGAAACGTGCACAATGTTAAAGCAAAAATTCTGTAACAATAAATTAGGCCACTCAGAAAATTATAAATTACTAAATATGAGTTGACTACGACGCTCGTTTGACCCAACCAGGAACAAGTTTTTTTGCAAGAGAATATGACAAAAGCATAATTACAGAAGATGCATGCAGTCATAACAGTCAGTACGTCTATAATTTATTGTGATTTTATGGACGAAAAACGCGAAAGAATTGGTGTCTGGACAATTTGGTTCTTTTTCAAAACAACGTTAGGCCAAGTTTTTACGAAAAGCAATGAGGCGGACGTTCCGCATCCAGCATACTCAATTGTTTTAGCTTCATGAGACTTCTTCCTGCTACCAAAATTAATTTAAAAAATGGAATGAAGCTGTTTTTACACTAAGCAAGACTCTGAATCTGAATTGAAGGTGGAGCTAAGTCGGAATTTACTGTTAGGATGATGCAACTGAATGAAACACAGATACAGTGCAAATTTTGGAAGTAAGCTTCTTTCGAATAGCTGAGAAATAATTCCGTAGCACTTCATCACATCTGAATCTGCCTTAGGGCCACTCTATTGGTTCTTCGCTACAACTCAGTAACTGACACATACTCACAAAAAGCGACAGATGGAAGATGTACCTGAAACGCTATATAATTACTCCTCAGCGTTCCTCATAACCACGCAGTTTCTATTTCAGATTAATATCAAACTGCAGCTAGCGATCATGTAACCAGATTTTGTCAAGGATTAAAAGCAGCAGTTGGAAAAAATGAATTTCAGCAGCGTTTTGAAAGACTTGGCCAAAATCTACGTAAAACAGACGTTTATAACTTAACGATAGGATTTCCGATAGTATTTTTTAATCACCAAATCCTTCGCGGCGTCCAATTCAATTATCTTACTGATGCATTTATACAATAAACGGACACGCGTTCAACCAATCAGTTATATATGAATACAACATCTATCGAATGGTGCGGTAAAAAGTGATTTTGAAATAATGGTTAGAGAAGTTTTACATATTATATTTATATTAAAATTAGCATTAACGGCACTATTTTTATGATCGTAATCAGATAAACGTTCTAATTATGTTTATCTCTCAATCTGAGCTTTATATATAGAGACAGAAAAGTTTTATTAAGCAGGACCCAAAAGAAAATGTATATAATGTGATACCCGAGACTTAAAAACTTTACAAAATGGAGACACCTTGAAATTCTAAACCAGAAATTTACTTGTTGAAAATGCATTTCACTGCTTAGAAGAATTTTCAATTCAGATTTTGCAAATTAAGAAGGCAAGAGTAATATACGTAGAGGTATAAGAAAGGAGGGTTGACGAATAAATATTTATACTCAGTGGTATGACTTACACAGATTTACCATTACCACTATCTGTGATATAGCTTGTGCCTTTTTCATAAGTTTTCTACTCTTCCTGATTTTATATTCCACTACTTTTATTCGATCTTTTGCGGAAACTTTTGTGTAGTATCTCTAGTTATTTTATATCAATTTTTGGTACCCATTCTCCCTCAGAACTTCCATCTTATATAGTGCTGCTTCTTGCTTGTTGAGTATAGTGGAGCGGTGATCGCGTGGTCTACTTGCGCGACGGGCGTGGCTTGGGCGCCTCTTCGCTCTCTGAGCTACTGTCTTGGAGCTCGCGCAGGGTCAGCGGGTAGAAGTCGCTGAGCAGCGTTCTGGTGGTGGCAGACAAGCGTGAAGTGGTGGCGGTGGCGAAGCGTTCCATTGTGTGGCTGGTATAGCTCGAGGAACGCGAGAGCGTGGGGGATGCCGACGAGGAACTAGCACGTTCCACGTTGCAAACCTTGTCGGAGAGCGATGAGTTGCTAGCAGATTGCGTAACTTCCATCGTTCTCTCTTCTTCTCTGTCAGATGTAGAGACCTTCATAGCTACCGCCTTGTGGACGCGCTCGGTACTGTGGAAAGATGTCTTGCCATACAGGCTCATACTTCTTTTCTGTTGCCTCTCGACGCGTATCTCCGACGAGCTGTTGCCCACAGACAGAGAAGGACGAATCTGCTTGTGGTTTTGTGGAATGTCAACAGATTTATCGAATTGTCCTGAAAAAGAAAGTACCTTTATATTGTATTATTAAAGCGGGGGATTTTCTTGAAGTTCTACAGTTCAAGGCACTTGTGCAGCAGGATTTAACAGTTTTTTTTCGATATATTTATAACAACGTTATGCGAAATGTACACGGAGAAGAATAAATGAATATTATATATCGATTTTTCTTATTTATTCTTGATAAAAGCTCAAACAAAACCAAACATGTAACTTCTGTGATAGAAATTAAATGCTTAATTGGTTACAAGAATAGTATATCATTTGAAATATTTGTGTTGTGTATGTAACAAACCCAGTATAAAAATACGTGATAGAAATTAAGTTATTATACGAATCAAATCATTATTTTTTGGAAACGTACCTTCGAGATCAGATTGCTTGCTTTTCTCCTCCGTCGCCGCCTTGCGCCTTATGCTCGGTGGACGTTCACACAGCATCTTCAATAAATGAAGGTGTAATGAGTTCACTTAAACATGATCCTAGGAGCGAGTATATATTGCGTAGAATACATAGCATGTTAACTGATGTTTCAAGGAGGAAACCTAGTAACCACGCTACATTTTCTAACGTTACAATAAGTTATGTACGATTCAAAATATAAAACTTTTTACTTTCAGCCAAGTAGTTGCCTATGTGAATGTTTTATATTTCTAGAACCTAAGATTCAATTAAAGTAGCATATAATATTTTTATATTAATTTTTATATATGTAAATCATATATTACCCAGTCTTTTTTTAATGTTTTATAAATAATATTGTGACAAGGCACGTTTATTAATCCATTTGTATCGCTTAACAAAAATCGAGTTTATACATATTATGGCTACTACTTAGATCAAAAATGAATTTATAGCTTCTTAGTTATTTTCATTTTCATTACTCACCCCTTCCAGACCTTGATAATCCTTCAGGGACCCTTTAAATATTTTTGGTGTCGAATCACTGCTCTCAATTTGTAACGCTGAGGAAAGATCTGCATCTGGTAAGTATGGGAAGTCATAAGGAGTAAAATCACTTCCTGAAATTCAAACAAAAAGTGTAATTTATGTTAAAAGCATACCTTACATAGCAAATATTGACGAAAAATTTCAAATTAACGTTCCACGATAAATTACAAATAAATTCTATACTACCAGACACAACCTAAGTTCAACAGACGTGTTTGAATTATTTTTTCTTTAAAACCATTACTGAAAATTAACCGTCAATAATTTACAAAGATTTCTCATTGACAGACTGTCAAGTAAATATTTTTCTGATCAATCTCTTCGATAATTTTACTAAATCTTCAATGTTCTATATGCTGATATAACTTCTTAATATCATCTTGTCACTTTCAACAACGTCCCTCTCCTGTTTGCTTCAAATATTCCAGTCTTGGTTTCCTTCTTTTTTCCTTTTTATTTCCCTTCAGCTGTTCTATGTAGTAACAAATTAACTAACTCCTCTTTTCTTAATACGTGATCAACTATTATAAACATTTATTTTCAATACTCTTCCGCAAACTCCCTTCTTTACCTATCTTCTGCAGGACGTGTTATTCCTCACTTCACCCGTCCCTTTAATTTTCCTTCTTCTTCTAAGTGGTTGCTCACTGTTTCACAGCTTGTGAAAACTCTGTTTATGAAACTACTTGTCGCATAGCCCGTCGTTGCCGACTTCCGGAGGCCCACGTGGTTTCATCTGCCTTGGAAGCTTCCGTCGTTCGTGAATTGTATTGTTAGTTATAGAGGTGGTCATCCCAGCATTCCCCTAGTAGGTTATGCTAAACCGGTAAAGACGCCCTATGTTTGTACATGGATGTTTTCCATCAGTCTTAGTATGCTGACGTTCTGACATTCACGACATTGCTTTAACACTAGATTTGTAATGCTTCAAGACTCCTTCATTCTTATGTACCCAAAGTCGAACCACCACAGCTTTATAAAACTCTGGGTTCTATAATCAGAGCCGCAGTTAGTCATTTGTAAAGCAAATTTCAACCTTCTACACTAAAATGTTATCTTTTTGAAGAATGATCTTTTTTATACTTGTAATGGTTGTAATTTTACATCCCAGATACTGGAATTTTCTTTTCTCCGTTGCTATTTTGATGTCTATCGAATTTTTTCATTATTATTTTGTGCATCGTAGTTTTTGTCTTTATTCTCTTTATGTCTAATCTACATTCATCTCCCAATATTTTCTTCATGCGTTTCTGCACAAACAAAATACCATCAGTGCATGTAGTGTGCTGGTTTCTTCTCCTAAAATATTTACGCCAAACTCAAAGCGGTTTTTTCTCTTCTCTGGTTGCTTCCTCTATACGTTGAAGAATATCTGTGGCGATTGACTGACATTGGTGTGGGCCTGCCGTTACTATTGCCTGCCAAGCCATCCGGAATTCTGTTCCCATGGTTTCCCGAAATCAGCTCCAGGTGAACGCCGAGATGGTTCTTTAATACAGCCCATGACCAATTTACATCGCAATCCGTGTCAATAAACCAATCGTGGCTAAAATTATTTCGGTGTTGACAAATTTCAAAGCCCCAATTTAAAAGAAGTGGCGATAGGCAACAGCCCTGCATCGTCTCTTTTCAACTGATACTTGTTTTTAATCGCTTTCTTCTTTAACTGCAGTGTATATGTTACGAGTTTTTAAAGTAACTTGAGGCCTCTGATATTATGAAAAGTTTTTTTCCAAATGCGCAAACGCTATAAATGACTACTCTTTTTATTATTCGTCCTAATATCAATTGTTACTTTCTATCCCAAAATGATCTTGTAAAATTCTCTTCCTCTTTTCTTCCTGTATTTTTTGAAAATTGTGGTGCGACCGTTTTCGTCAAAGTTATCTTGCGCTTTTCTTTATAATAGAAAGATGGTTCTTAAAGAAGGTCCTTCCGAGATTTTCCAAATCCCTAAGTTTTCAATATAACTTTGAATGGCTTATTATTCTTTCTTCTTATATAAATTTTAGCAGTTCTGGAGCACTATCGTCCCATCGTATTTCCTTCTTTGAGTTAAAATCCCTTTAAGCCTTGTTCACAATGTATGGATAAAATTGAATCTCCTGTATCATCAGTAATATCTTCCACTTTTTCCAGCACAATTGAGAATTAGTGTTTCAGTAGTATAATTTCTCTACTCATGCCTTCCAGTTGTATGATTTTACTTTGAATGAACTTCCACGATACCATCTTTGATAATAATATATCTTCTTTCCGTTTTCAGACACTTCGTTTTCACCTCCAAATATGCCACATCTAATCTGCATTAAATTCAACTGCCTCTTTGTATAGTTCATAAAATTGTTATATTCTTCTTATGCATGACTTTCCCGTGTCTGAAAGTAGGCGTTAACTATGGAACATGTTTATCCTTCCGTACGCGTACATGGACTAGGGTGGCTTCCCCAGTGATATGGTGTTCTGAAGAAAGTGTGTGTGTGTGTGTGTGTGCAATGAAAGAAGGAAGAGGATGAAACCCGGTGCTGGCCGATTCAGGCCTACTCTTTCGAAAGATAAAGGATACCGCCAGGCTTAACGTCCCCATCAGACATAAGAATCACCATCAACAGCTACGTACGCCATCTCTGCATACGTTAGAGAGTTTTGGGATTTAACCCATGACTTTGGTGCACAATATGGTGATTAGGAATTGAGTTCCACCACCTCGCCTATTCTGCCGATCAAGTCCAGATGATAAAAATTTCTTTCACCTCCACGTCTCGAATCAGTTAACCTCTTTGCCAGAGCCGGACACCTTCACGGTGCCTCAACCAACTGAAACAATGAGACATGCTAAAATTGTTACAGCCCTCTGTTTATCTTTTGTGTTCGGTTTATTCTACTTCTAATGTTATCTTTTTTACTTCAACTTGAGTATTTTATGCTTATCGCTCTGATCCAACATTATCCGTCAGTTTGTTTCCTTTCATCAGATTTATCTTTCAGCTGCCTAATTATCTCCTTAATGTGTTCAAATTTTCGTCAGTTTAATGCCTAAATATTTCTTCCTTGGCTTTGCAATTACAGTTTCTATCAATTTGTGTCTAATATGAGAATCGTTTAGTTTACACCGTTATCAGCCAATTTTATAGCGTTGGTTTTGTATTATCTTGAGTTTAATTTTTTTTTTCTTTTACTCGTCAGATTGTGATTTCAGTTGATATTCTAACCCGTATAGGCTTTATAATCGAAACAATTATGCCTGCATCCTTCTTAATCTAGCTGATATCCTTCTCCACATTTTGAACCTTTTATTGCATATTCTTTCTGTACTATTGATAAATAGTATTTGTATTCCGACTAGTACAAAGTTTTAAGAAATTATAACAGCTTTGGTCTGCGTTCATTTCTTTCTGTGTTCCGAAATTCGATTCAACATTCCCTTCCTTTTTCTTTTCCTGAGAAAGTATTCCAACCATTTATGAGCATCAGTTTTTCGTAAACGTTCAAATACTTTTTTAATTACCTCCTAATTGAAAAAATGGCACGTATAGTTAAGTTAATACGTTTGGTTTCTTTTATCCTCATCAGAACAGTGGTATCGTTTAATTTTTTAGAGGTTTTTCAATGTTTTCTGCTAAACATGCCGTTTATTATTTCCAATTCTTTCATCTTTACGGATTTCCTTCCCCTCAGCCGACGGAAATATGGTTTCCCTCCACCTGCTCTTATTAGTAGTTCGATCTCCTGGAGTGGGCGAATCCTTATATACCATGTCTATGGGAACAGAGTGAACAAAGCAAAGGACGCACTGAAATTTCGTTACGAGAGTCTAATATATACGTATTTCAAAACTTGCACACCCTTATTAAATATTTACTTATGAACAGCTATCCGATGGTGTAACTAACAAATCTCACAAAATTTTATCAACTGTGTGCACGGATACTAAAGAAACATTTTCTATAACCTCTCGGACACTATAATATCCGATTTTTAGATCTGAACTCTGAAAAAAATTAAATTGCATTTAGTTTAGTTTAGTTGTATTCACTACACCATCTTCATTCTAGCAGCAGTCTTATGGGAATGAATGAGTAGGCTCCCTCACTAAGGATCCTGACATCCTGTGTGGTTTAGTGGTGTAAGCTGCTTTTCCGCTTGACAGTGCATTGCGGGCGGGCATAGATCGTAGGAACATCTCTCTCCTCTGCTTAACTGAACACGCAGTCTTCGGTACTGATTTCAACAATTACAGTTTTTAAATCTTTTAAGATAAAGTTGACTTTAAACTATCCACCAATAAATTCATTTTAATTTGGATGATCGTATCATCCAGTATAATAACCGCATACAGTTTGTATCAGTTATATAAACTTAGGGCGACTTCTTTGGTATAGAATAAGGTAAGAATATGTGTGTTGACAACTGCCTGTGCTGACATACTTTGCATAACTATCTTTGGGAAATTTGTATTTAATACAGAGACAATTCATAAGAACACAAGAGAATCTCAAATAACAAAGCAGGCTGCCCGGTTTTCTCTTTTTTATATATGTAGAGTATTCATAAGAACACCAGAAGCATTTTTCCAACAAATGTAAATTAAGGACGTACAGTTCAGTTAAATACACAAGGCACTCAGAACAATTGTATTTCCTGTTGTAGTTCCTGTAACGACAAAAACTGAATCACCCACAATTCGTACCATAAGCATTGACTTAGTTCCTCTAAGACTTGCCAGAAAATATTTTGAATTTCGCCATTTGAATCCTATCACAAAAATTAATTTTTAAATTGCTCAGAGATTAAGTTATACAGACTAACTTACTTGCTTACCATACAAACAATTTCCTCGCTGTGGATTTAATGTGCAGACGCCAGGATTCGCACTAATACATTATCATATAATCGTTAAACATTATTTTTAAGTTTTCAGTGCTTCTCGGAATTAAACTCATTGAAATCTTACGAAATACTTGGTTCACTGGTATCAGCGTAAAACCGATAGCCTTGGAGTATTGTAGAGAAGTGTCGAATAACTTGTGAATGTATTACAAAATCAGAACTTTCAGGGGTCTAAACAACCATTCACTGCTCCTTACGTGACTTTAAAACTGTAAACTTTGGTTATTATTGGCATAGAGCACGAAAAATAGAATATTCGTTTAATCCCTATTGTTATAAACATTAGCATCTCTCTCCCTTATTTAATAATCACTCCGTAAAGAATCCGTAATGCAATTCACCTGTAAATTCTTTGAGTATCGTTAATAACTGTAATCTTCATTTTTACCGTTATATTACATTTTTCTTCAGTATAATATTGTTTAATATGACAGCTCGTATTTTTTTCATTTAATTATAAAATGTACAAAACAAATTTATATTTTAAACTTAAACAAAACTTTCATCTATTGTAAAATTCTCCACCTTGCGGCTGCAAACAGACTAGTATCTTAATAATCACATTACACTTGCTGCTGTGAGTAGCAATTAAAAATCCATTCGTAGTAATATTTCTAGTTGAAATCTTTAGCGCCTAGGAACTTAATCTTTAAGCAACTGTCAAAGGACTAGTATGTTAGTAGTTAAACTTGATTGCGTTCAACAATGCTAAAAATCGTTTTAAAAATAGTAATGTTTCCTCTTATGCAGGACGACTGTTAGTCCTCGCGGATACTGCGAAATGAGCAATTTCTCTCATTCCGAGAGGTTCAAATGAAATCTTGTACAAGCTATTTAGGACTACCTTTATTATGATTTCGAAAATCGCCCGAAGAAAACGCAAATATGTTTCGTTTTAAGTTTTTGTTCTTGCCTTTTTGGTTATAATTGTTCAGCTCCTTGAATATGACCCTGCTACAAACCTCTGTGTTGTTTAGTCCTGGACTGGCGGAAAGATGCTGCTCGGCTTGGTCCAGGGGCTGCGTGTTCCTGCTGCCGCATCCTTGCAGAAGTCACTTCTTCTGCGTTGAAGATGTCACCACTCAGACGAATCATGAGTTCAATGGCGCGAGAATTGTGCGCCTGTTGGAAATAAAAGCTACTTTCATTTCCCCCCTTATACGTGTCATATGAAAACACGAAATTCTATATTTTTCAACATAAAATAAACCGATTTAGGAAGCAGCGTTGTCTATTAGTAGTACCATTTAAATTCGATCTCCTTTTGAGACTATTTAGTATGCCACGAACTGAATGAAGACTGTTTGAACCTGTTTCCTCGGGACAGAGTGACAGATCAAATCACTTAAAAATTATGTTTTTTATATTTTGAAATCAGCATACTCGATGAACATTTAATTTTTCATATTTGCAGAGCTCTCGCAAAAAACAATGCTGCCATTTACTGTTTCCATCCATCATTATTTGTCCAATGATATATTACGTTTGTTGTCACAAGATTTATAACACTTTTTATTTCTATTGCTTTGCTACTAATTAAAAAAATAAGTTACTTGTAATCTTCATCATACAAATATCGTCATATTGGATTTGTTTCTGTTTTCTACACTTCACTTCGAATAAAAGTATTCAATAAGGGCTACGTAAAATCTGATAAAATGTCTTTAATATCTACTTTTTATGGAGCGACGAAGTTTATTAAATTTGACAAAAATGGTGCCACCTGTTTTTCTTTTGGAACATACCTTTCACTTTTTTAACACTTGTATCAAAATTAAGAAAAGAAGTATTTCATTTATGTAGCCGTCGTTCACTGGTGGGTTAGTCAGTCTACCAAAATGTAATAATATCGGTTCAAATATTATCCGCTCAACCCAAGCCTATTCATTTGTTTTAAAAGTAAATTGCAGGAACATTTCACGTAGATCTATTCCAGCGTGTTGTAATATTGTAAAAATTCACAACAAAACAGTATAAAATCCGCACAAACATAGTTTAGGCATGATTTACTTTTTCATTTTCTAAAAATAAAATATGATTCAGTAAGTATTTTATAAGTGGAAATTTTGTTTGGAAAATCTTATGAGACCATTTGGGCTATTTTAGCTATTTCTAGGATGTTGTTGTGTCTGGGATATTACTGTAAATCGTTAAACTTCCCTCAGATCGTATCGTTGAATTTCGAATTTAGATGACCTGTTGTGCTTTAGATGTTAGTACATGTAATTATGTTCACTTATTTCAGTCTAGTTATACTAAATTTTTCTTCAATAACTTTACTGAAATGTTAAACACACACCGAATATTCTGAGTTTTCAATTACAACTGGGGGATGGGGCAAGTTTTACTTTATTACTGCACACGTAAGAACATTATTGATCGCGGTTTTTTGGCTATATTTCAGTCATCATGTAGCCGAATCTCTTCTTTATGATTCAAAAATAGTTTTCACTAATAAAATAAGACTAAACATATGAGTATAAAGAATACACATTGCACAAACAGATGGGGATACAACTTACATTCCTTCGGCTCATATCATCAAGATGTTAATTGACAAAGAATAAAGCTTTGCAACTGGCTGTAACGCATGATTGAAAGACGTAAACAGGAGCTATAGGTTTGTTTACAGCTGCAATAACGTTATGTGGATAATCATTTGCGTTTTTTCTGTGCGTCCCTCTTCCATTAAGTACTCTAACACTCGTAAAAAAAATCCATGCCACTGTTTTGCGCTTTTATTAATTTACCACCCTGTTCCATATATTTTCTTTAACTATTCACCGAGCATTCTGTGTGAGCGGTAAGGTTCCGATCTGGTATTCGTGAGGATAATGTTTCGGTTGCGGCCATCTATTATAATTTTACTTTAGAGAGAACTTCATTCCGTAAGATGTCACTACCGATTCCAGATATCCAGCTGCTCCTTTCCCACCTCATCCAGCGACTATTACATCATTAGAAAGTAATATGGCTTTTATATTACTTTTTCCAATATTATCGAATTATTTAATCTATCTTATTTATGAATAACACATGCCAGAGGGCATTATATCCCATTCTAGTTTTACACAATGTTGGTTATCGCCATACATCCTGTGTTTACGTTTACTAGTGCCACAATCAACTCATTTTGTAGTGTGACTACCAACACTTACCATTCCAGCTCCTGATTATGTTTTCTAAATCCATAAATGCTTTGGATATGTCCTTACCTTACTCCTAGAAGTACTATTATAGCTGTGTTGCGGCAAATATATGGCAACTAGTTGACCTTCCTGGACTGAATCACCTTCCAATCCTCTCTTAGTCGCTTCTCAACCATTGACGTTTTACTGTCAAAAATGTTCTTAGATACCTTTGTTCAGCTGCACATTACAATGAAACTACTGTAGTTATTGCACTGGTTCTGTCTGTTTATTTTTATGGCTTTACCATTAGAGGCGGGATGGGGACAAGGAACTGGAAGGAATTTGACCATGGCCTTTTAATCGCTCCAGGCGAATGCTGAGATGGTTCCTCACAATAGCCCATGGGCGCCTCCTGCCATTTCCCGTATATCCCTTCCAAACCATTACCTTTCCGGACAGGTGCAATGCACCCTCCACTACACACTTTTAGTGAATCGCGGTAATAGTAATAGAAGCATTCCGGCATTTGTCTGCAGTGATTTTGGGGAAATCATGAAAAACCCAAATCTGGATGCCCGGACGGAGATTTGAACCGCGTCCTCCTGAATGCGTGGCCAGAGCGTTACCGCTCACACACAACGCTCGGTTTTGTTCTATCCACTTTCAGGGAAAATGACATTAAACCTTGATTCCAGTACTCTTATTTCACACTACAGGTATTATTTGTAGAGCCATAGCACACCAAATTCTCCATTCCCACTACAACTACTCCTAGTGCATTACCCCTTTTCATTCTCTTTACAACATCCTCCATTTACTTCTACATTATATCTTCTGTTCTTCTATGGACTGGGTCACCATTTATGTCAGTATTTTCTTCTTCAGCAGTGGTTCCTCACTGACTTAACATGTTCTCAAAATTTTCTCTTCAAATATCTTTTATTGCCACCTTTTCCCCTACCAATTTGCCATCCTAATTTACATCTGTTCTACTCTCCCTTCTCTACTTTATCCTAGAAACAGCCCTTTCTTAATATTGTCACTGTCTTATTCCAGCATTTTTTCCAACTTTTCATCCAGATCCTTTTCTTTCCGTACCATTACCTTTGGATCCTCACTATTATTTAATGATTTAATGTTTTCATTTGTTTTTCTCCATTCTCCTTTGGAATCATTCTCTGATAGTTGTTTTATTTTGTAGCACTGCTTGTATTTTCCTCGTTTTTTTTTTACCATCAGGTATCTTCTCCTGTACTATTAATGGCTGTCTTACTACACAGTGCTTCAGCTTTGTTTACAAGTGAGATATTAATTTTTGCTACACAGTCCATCACTCACCACAGAGCCATTTCTTTTTAATTATTTTCTCCTGTTTTAATTCTAGTATTTTATATTGTTTGATTTGAAAAAACATAATACTAAAGGACCATTTCGGTCATCGTTTCATATCGCGGCTAAAATTGCCGGCTAACAGCGGACAGAAATCAATCTTTATCCATAGATATGGCTAGATATGTTTATTTAATGGTTCTATATGATTTATATTACATCATAATCATAAACAAAAGTATGTATTTCGTTTAAATCTAAATGTTAATTATGAAGAGGGTTGTGAAATGGAACTACGTGGAGCCGAAATATGTGAAATATTACATAATTATAAAATTAAAGTTATGAGCATTATTTAATACCAACCCTAGTTACTTAAGCAACTGGGAAGAATATAATTTCCAGACACTGCGTTCAACCCGTCAGCTTTGGTGAGCTTAGAAGCTGTAGTCCATCCAATTTCAAGAGGCGGCTCAAGGTCACTCTGCCCTATCCCCACTCTGCTGTCCTTACCCCTCCATGTGAAGTGGAAAGAACGCCCGATGACAAATTTACAACTCGCCTGTCTGTCAGCAGTCAGCTAGGAGAGGAAGGAACGAGATGGGGAGCGAGGCGAGAGAAACTTGACCTTGAGCCGCCAGTCGGGGGTGAACAGGATCTAATAATGAGTTGCCAGATATTGTACTGACCGTGTCTGCGAGAGAGCTGTACGAGGGCATGTTGTCGTCTGGACGAAGCAGCGTGGGTCCGAACACGATGCCCAGGTTGCTGGCGGGCATCGTGTTCACGTCGGCGTCATCAGCGACCCGCTTCAAATGCAGCATCAGCGCCGCCAGTGTCAGGTAGTGAGACTTAGGCAGCCTCGACACCAACTCACGGAAACTCTCAGCGCATCGGACCGAATCCAGCTTTTCGTCGTTTGCAAACTCTTTCGCCAGTCTAACAATAAGATCATCGATACATTAACATACCTCGGTAAGGTCAAGTGTCTCTAGTTTCCACCAAACAATTTAAAGAATCCCCTTTGAAATCTCTGTTAGAGCAAAAGTTGTTATATATGGAATGTTAGAGCAAAGATAATAATTTCGAAATTTTAAAAAAATTTTGCATAAAAGATTTAATTATTAAAATACGATTAATTTATAGCGATCTCTATTTCCCTTCTGACTTCTTTAAATTTTGAAGAAAAAAAATTGTATATAATACAATTAGCTACGTACTAAATATCAACTTTTCCAAAGTCTCATTTCATTCCTAGTTTATTTTTTGTTGTGAGAATTACAAAAAGTTCCCAAGTCTTAGGGAATAAATGTTTCAAGACATCATACTTTATTAATGTAATATAAAATATTTGATTGTTTTCTATGTAATAAGAAGAGTACAAAAGCAGTATTCTCGTTTACAATATCCGTTAACGTCTAAATCAAAAAATCTTCAGAGTTTTCTGTTGATGTGAAACTTCTTTTGGATATTTATGTGAAACACTGTGACTGCCAGTGAGGGCAGACTCTTATCTCGATAAACGCTACAGAGTCACTGCCCCTCAGTATTATGTATATGGATGCGGTTTCCAACTATGCTTGATTTCAAAAAGCCTAAGTCACCGTCATTTTTTTGTGTGTGTCTTTACGCTTCGTTGACGTCGAGATCATTAGAGGTGGAAGAGGACAGGAGGTAAGGAACGGAAAGGAATTCGACCATGACATTTTGTGGGAAGCATCCCGGCATCGCATGGAGTGATCTAAGGAAATCATGGAAAACCCAAATGTGGGCTGGGGATTCGAACCCGCGTCATCCCGAATGAGAGGCCAGAGCGTGACCGCTCACCCACCATGCTTGGTACCCTCAAACAATCGTTAATGAAGTTACGAAACTTATATCAAATAAACCAGAATTGTTAATATCATCTTTAACTGCGAAAGTTCATACTACAACAGGATCATTAGAGGCGAAGGAGAACTGGGGACAAGGGACGGAAAGGAATTTGGCCATGGCCATCTAAAAAATGTCAATCCTGAGTGTTACCGTTTACCCACCGCGCTCGGCCTCATGAGTCTTACTGATATAATTATTCAAAAATGAAAACTATTTGATTAATGCTGAAACAAAGATGGAAAATATTCTATACAAGCCATTACTCACATTAAAATTGTTGTAAAAAAATAACATCCGAATACTTGAAATACCACGACTAAATTTACAAGTCACAAATAACTACTGTGCAAGGAATATCGATAAATTTTCCTTCAAACAATTGTTCAAACTGGTCCTTGATATCATGGATATTGGTACTGGTACGCGACGGTCCCACACATATTCTATGGGAACAGATCTGGAGCTGTTGCTGGCCACGGGGGTACCTCAACATCACGCAGACAGTTCATAGAGACACGTGCCGTGTGTGGACGAGCGTTGTCATGTTGAAATACAGCACCACCATACTGACCTATGAGAGGTAACACATACGGACGGAGTACCGTTGTGCCATCAGGGTTCCCACAATCAGTACCAGCTGTGACCTGAAGTCATACCCGGTTGCCTCCCACGCTATGATGTCAGGAATAACATCGCTGTGCCTCTCCAAAATATTGGAAGAATACCTCTCCGTCAATCGCCACCATACTCGCCGACGATGGTCATACGAGGTAGTGCAGAACCGCTATATACTGGACTGCTGACTAATGACGCCGTATTGTATTCAGTGATGAATCGCGATTCTGGGTGCTTTACTTATTTGTCAGGCAATATATACATGTTAAAAAATTACAATATTATTTTCATGACTATAAACAAATAAATGCTCTCATTATATTCAGCCTCTCCCTCCCACCCCATAATGAAATGGTTCTAAGCAAGCAACCAAAAGAAGTTTCACTACCAACGTGCGGATACCACGTAGTATCCCACAATCGTCACTCCTATTTACATATTAATTAACTGATACGGAATTTCGAATCAAACTCTACAATAAAACGCAATTGATCAACGATTCATTATACTGTCAATTATTTTTTCCGTAGAATATTTTATAATATTCACCGTAGATGTTTATCACCTTTGTTACAGATAGCAGTTTAGAGATTCTCTTCACATCTAGATCGCCATCTATCCAAAGGCAATTAAAAATCCTACTATTGCAATAGTATTCGCACTATCCAATAAAAAGCTATAACAGGATTGTTGGTTTCTTAAGAACAAAGTAGTCATACCTTACAAATTCAGGATAAAGCTTAAAAGACAGAAGTGGCTCTGGGAGCTGGCGCAGATATATTTTCAGCACATCTGCTATAACGTTTGGTGGCATATCTGAGAGGTCAACCAAGTCGCCACCAATTTCAAAAGCACTGCAAAGTTTGTCGGTCTTCGATTTCAAACCAGATACTCTGTAAATACCCTGAAACCGAAACGTGATAATTTACTAGAATAAAGTCACCTGTTTGGTACTTTCATGAAACAATTCAATTATTTACAGGTCAACTACCTTTGATAATCTTCCTCGAGCGTCAATTTCGTCGATGCATTTACAAACAATAAAAGGAATTTGCTGGCAATTTTCTGATAAGAATGCATTTATGTCTGTTCCAAATATCGGAGACTTCCTTGGCAAACGGCGGTGTCCACACACTATTGTTAGAGTTGCAACACATTTCCTATGGCACACGAGACCACACTGAAACAACATAAGTGCATGATTCATTCTGACAAGTTTTCTGAACAAACTGAGTTTGCCAATTATTTAAGTCTTTCAAGACTGAGTATGAAAAAAACACTTCTGAGCAAGTCAATCTCTCTTTTTTCCAAAAATTGAACTAAAACGTCTAAATCACGGTGCTACATCTATAAAAAATTATTTTAGTTTTTACTTCCGAAATGACTGGCATTAAGAAATAGTTCAAATTTAACTCATGGAGCATATATATATATATATGACATAGGTGGTGGTCCAAAAATTCTCAGCCTGCTTTACAGATGGCGATGTTTCGATTTAACACTTTCCGGGGTTGGTACATCCGTAATGAACGTGAACAAAAAAATCAACGATTTCATACATCTCGCTATCTCAAACACGTTTCCATTACAGTTCTTCTCACATTTTATAATCTTAATTAGCACGAAACAAAGTCTTGAGATTTTTAAATCTGCTAATTTACTTAAGTGTATAATTTGGTGATAGCCCACAGATTAATTTTTATTTTTCAATGGTATTGATTATTTTTAAAATGTTATTGAAAAATTAAATTAGAATTTACATAATTAACATTATTATTATTATTATTAGAAATAAATTATTAAAATATTATAAAAGACGCTTGGTACTC
>JARYHS010009898.1:0-26866 GCA_031002005.1 Vandiemenella viatica | reverse complement strand
GGCAGATACTTGCCCTGCAATGGGTTTAGACAACCGAAATTCATACCTTTGCTTGTGCTTTATCTATAGGTTCATGTTTGACTTAAAGACTGCATCAAATCATGATGACAAATGGATGTTAACAATTTTCCATCCGGAATGAAAATATACAATTCCCATGGTTGGCACGAGTGTCCATTTCTGCCGATATGTAAAAGAGGCAGAATGTATGAACTGTATTACAATATAAACAGTAAAGTGAACCATTTTTGTCTGAATAATATTACAAGATATTCGATATAGTAGGACATACTTAGCTTGAGGGAACAGAAGTGAAATATTTCATATTGTCTTTCAAACGCAATGAGTCCACAGTGCACAGTGTTCAACCCTCTTGAGGGTATGTTTGTACTGTGTGGTTAGCTGTATAGAATTGGTAAGTGACACAACCAAAAGAGCGGTTTCCCTGGAATTTTCTTTTTAGCACAGGCTGTATAGGTTACAGAGGCTTTTAGAATAAAAATTTCAAATAATTGAAAAATATACAGAAAAGTAAGCACAAAATTAACAAATTGGTACATCAGGTTTTTGATTTGTTAATTATAGAATAGGACAGATCAGATGAAGCTACACTCATGTCCATAAAATAAGGGATCTTCAAGATTAATGAAAAACCCTTGTGTGCTGGTGATAATTTGTTACGATATTGTGGCTGCAAGACACAAATGCATGATAAATCTGGCAGCGCAGTATGAAACGTCTTAGTTTGCTGAAAACAGTACCTTTTGGTAGAGATCTTGAGTGCAGCAGTTCTGATTGCATTTGGCACACAGTATTTGAGTCGTAGGGAAAAATGATGGCATGGAGTACACATCCGGATTACATTAAACTTGGTCAGATCATCGGTAGATTAGAGGCCGGCCACAGTCTGTGAAAAGTGGGCCAAAGTGGTATGCTATCCATATCGTCATTTCGTGGCTGTTCGGAAGATTCCAGGAGTATATTTTTTGCTTCTGGCTTTAAACCTCATCAACGTCGAAGTAATTCGAGGTGGGAAAGGACTAGGGGCTTGCAACAGGGAAGAATTCAGCCAAGGCCTTTTGAAGGAATCATGCTGGTATTCCACTGGAATGATTTGGGGGAAACCATGGAAATCCCAAATCTGGATGGGAATTTGAACCTGTGTCCTCCTGAAAACAAGGCCAGAGGACACCACCAATATACTTGTACAAGGCCTGGTGCCTACACCACAAAACCTTTCTGCTATCACATGAGACAGGCCGGACAAAGCAGTTGTGTGGCGAAGTGTGAGTTGCTTTATCGAAGTTTACTGTGTTTTATGTTGGTTATGAGGTCTGTCCCAAAAGTATTCAACCTTCCTTCATATCTTCGCTCCTGACAATTTATGCCAGGTTTGAGTGTCACAAACTTCCTAGATGCTGCAGTTATCGCCGGGATGCCTTAGTTCATGTGCTGCAGGGTTGTAATTCATTTGCCGTTACGCTGGTTATACTTTGTGGAAGGTTGTTAATGTTCTTCAGCATTATTGTGATGAATAATTCTCTGCACTTCAACTCTATGTCAATTAATCCTAAACCTCCTTTTGTTTTGGGAAGAGTCACTGTACCATACTTCATTTTAAAAATGTCCCCTCTTAGTATGAAGTTACAAAGGCACGAAGTTATTCTCTTGGTGATTGGAACTGGAATTGGGAATATGCTGCCAAAGTATAATAGTTTAGAAACTATGTATTGATCAGATCCACTTTCTGGTACATATTTAGATTCTTGGTAGAATGTTCTCTTACTGTTCCTCTTATTATATTTAGCTTTGTTCTCTAGTTTTTGGGCTATCGTTTTTTTGTGGCCATGTGTGCAGTTCTACTCCTAAAACTTGTATTGCTTCGCTTTGTTGTATCCATTGTGGCTGTTGATATAGAATGCTGTTACCTAGCTTCAGCATCTTACATAAGTTTATTTTTGCCCCCATTGCTCGACAATATTTTAAAATAGTTTCCATGATGATTTTTATTTCTTCAGAATTCCTGGCCACTATACATACATCATCGGCATAAGCTCTGCATGTAATTTTTCTGTTTGCATTGTTTATTCCAAACATTTTGGAATTTATGTATCAAAACCGGGGTTCCAAAGCAATGGAGAATAATGCCATTGTTATGGGGTCACCTTGTCTTACAGACCTATTTATTTGCACTGCTTTTGTTCTGAAGCCATTAAATAAAACTTTTGATTCTGTTTCATGCGACAATTTCTGTATAATTTTGACAAAAGATTTGCTGAATCCCATTCTCTCCAATGTCTGACCCTGTCAAAGGCTTTATTAAAGTCAAAAGACTATAGCTCTGCATTTATTCCTGTTACTGCTACAGCCACGATGATGTCTCTATACTTATTTAACATCTCCATGATTGTTCCGCCAGGAACCACACAAACTTGGCGTTCTGCGATTATTTTATTAATCAGAGGTATCATTCTGTCTGTCAGTATTCTTGTGAACAATTTATAGTCTGAATTAAGTAATGATGTAGGTCTCATTCCGTCAAAGTTTTTGTTGTGTTTTTTTTGGCATTAGAACTATTGTTCCTTCTTTGAAGCTTCTGGTTACATTGGGTATTGTAAGTACATCATTAAGTACTTCCGTCAGTTTTTGTTTGATGGCTGGCCAGATGTGTAGGTATACTTCCACTGGAATGCCATCAGGGCCAGGTGATTTGTTCCTTGGGCTTGTTTTTATAATTTCTTCTAGTTCTTCTTTTGTTGTTCTACTTTTATGTTGTAATTTGCGTTGATTCTACTGCACACCACACTGAGTAGGTCATTTGAGTCTTCTTCATCAATAGTTTTCAACATCATATAGTTCCTGGAAGTGCTTATGAACTTCATTCATTATTTCTCTTTGGTCTGTTACAACAGTGTCTTAATTAAGTTTTTAAGAATTTTAATCCTAGCTCTTTTCTTTTCCCCCATAAAGTGGTATATTGACACCTTTTCCTCTGGTGCAGTGTATTTGGTTTTTGATCTTATCATCATTTTCTCCAGTTCTGCACATTTTATTGCTACTAGTTTGGATTTTATTCTTTTTATTATGTCCTGAATTAATCTGTCCGTGTTCTGGTAAGCATCTCTTAGACAGGCGTAATAGAACTCCCTTGTTTCTTTGGTATACATGCAGAATAGGTGTGATTAGAAGGCTGTGATTTCTCAGGGTATAGTTCCTACCTGCCGCCTTAAGACGGCGCCACCAGCGCACACAGGAAAAGAAAGTTGTAGGAGCGCGCGCATTTGAAATAGGAGCCCGCGCATTTGAAATAGGAGCCCGCGCATTTGAAATAGGAGCCCGCGCATTTGAAATACAGTTTCAAGACGAATATCATACACGGTCAATAAAATCACCACCTTTTAAATTTCCAAGTGGAACCATGTTTTATTCGTATCATAAGTGTATTTTAATGATGTACGATGTATTTCAGTGAATTTTAAAAGCCATATATACCCAATCTAATTTTCGCACTTGTTCTGCATTAGCGCCGTCCAGATGCAACTTATAGATGGTCAATAAAATCACGACGTTGTAATTCCCAAGTGGAACCATGTTTTATTCGTGTCAAAAGTGTACTTTAATGATATAAGATGTATTTTAGTAAATTTAAACAGCCAAATATACAGTCTCTAATTTTCGTCAATGTTTTGCATATTCTGCATCTGCTCTGGCAATACTAGAATTGTCAGTATACGATCTTCCCTTTAATTTTGTACCTGGAACATAGTTTCATTTAAAGATTTCCATTGGTTATACACGCGTTTTCCTTGACCACAATTTTTATTTATTTATTTTTTTACTTGTGGCTTTACACCACGTTTACATTGAGGTAAATTAGATGCGGGATGGGACTGGGGATAATGAATGGGAAGTAATTCGTCCTTGACCTTTTGAAGGAATCATTCCGTCATTTTCCTGGAGTAATTTGGGTAAACCATGTAGATCGCCAATGCGAGGTCAGAGCGCTAACCACTCATCCACTACGCTCGGGTTGTTGTGAAAAACCAGCAACATTTGTTTGGCAGAAGTAGCTGGCTAGAACTGAACGTGTTGGGTGAGAGGTAACGCCCTGGTCGAGCATTCGGGTGGACGTGCCTACAAATCCCTGTCGGGTAATCGAGATTTTGGTTTTCTATGGTTTCCCCAAATCCCTCCACGCTATTACTGGAATGGTTCCTTTGAAGGGACAATGGATGATTTTTTCCGTTGCTGTTCTTTGACAAAGCGTAAAGCTGGAAGGATTCTATTTTTTTTTTTTTTTTTATAAAGAAACGGAAAAAGGTATAAATTGAAATGGGTGCTTGGGACAACTATATATTTTTTCTCCCTGTCTACAATTACATGGTGTTCGCCTTTTTGTACATTATGATTACAGTTTGCTTTTTGTGATTGATGTGTTGGCTCTGAAAAGAGCCGTTTGGCAGTACATCATAGCAGTGGTAGGTGAATTAGTTGTTGATCGGTGGGTATTGAATCGAAACCAGTTACCATCAGAGTAAACAGATAGAGGCTAGCGGAGGTATAATTAATTCAGCACCATTGGGTATAATTCCCAAACACAAGATAAGAACCCTGTGAAGCGATCCTTCTTTTCAAAATGGTTTCTCCAAAGAAACTCGTTAAGGTGGCTACGAAAAAGACGCCTAGATGTTCCATGTTGCACCTTTAACTTACTTTTTGCTCTTGCCCACAAATTTTCTATATTTTGCGAATGGATATTAGGGTCATCGGGATTAACGAAGTTTCGCTGGTGTACGACTACACCATGACCGTAAATACCGTCAGCAGTTGTTGACAAACTACGGTAAGAAGCAAATGCATCTGTCATTATAATGGAGCCTGGAAGGATGTGCTGAAGAATTAATGCAGTCAGTGTGGTCTTTTTCTTGTCGGGTACATCCACGATGAAAACATTTGCCAGACCCTCTTTCAATACCACCAAATACCCAATGTCCTTCCGTATATCTACCTCGGTTGTATTTAGCATTACTGAATTTTGATTCCTCTATTTCGACAGTAATTGGCTGACCATGTATAAATTGCATCTGGACGGCGCTAATGCAGAACAAGTGCGAAAATTAGATTGGGTATATATGGCTTCTTAAATTCACTGAAATAAATCGTACATCATTAAAATACACTTATGATACGAATAAAACATGGTTCCACTTGGAAATTTAAAAGGTGGTGATTTTATTGACCATGTATGATATTCGTCTTGAAACTGTACTTCAAATGCGCGCGCTCCTACAACTTTCTTTTCCTGTGTGCGCTGGTGGCGCCGTCTTAAGGCGGCAGGTAGGAACTGTACCCTGAGAAATCACAGCCTTCTAATCACACCTATTCTGCTTGTATACCCACTTTTTGATAAAACTGCCGCACTTAAAACGTGAAATTGAACAAACTAATTCAAAGTCAATTCTAGATGTGCCATCAATCTTTATTTTTGCAAAACACAAATAAATTATAATTATTTTTATTCGTGCATGCTGGCAAGGAGAGGTCTTCAGTTTGGAAATCGCTATCGTAGAACGAAGAAGTCTGGTAAATAGTACGTCACCTGTGGTTTCTCGCTATAAAGCACTTCTGTCTGGTAGGCCTCCGTTTAAGAGAAATCGGGGATTAAATGTGCTTAAATTGTATGTAAATGAGTTATACCGATACAGAAGAGCACTTTTTAATATTGTCAGCTTAGCCGTGCGTGTTGAGGCGGGGTATCCTCAGTTCGATACCACCACCCACAATTTTTTTTTCTGTTTCTATTTTTTTTATTGCTATTTGATTTTGTAGCATTTCAAATTTGTTTTGAAACAGTCTCCAAATTATTTATTTTCCTTTGATAAATACACAAATGATGAATGATGAAAGATTTTAAACAAAAATTACGTGCACACCATGGATATCCATCCATAGTCACTTATCCTCCAGAAAGTGAAATATTAATTTATTTTTTGTGTTAAAGATTATCTATGGTTGTTGAATGTTCTTTGTAAATAAATCTGTGACTTGTGTAAATGTAGAAGCATCGGTTTTGTAATTATGAAATTATGCTCCATAAAGAGAGATATTACTTTATTTTTTGTAGTAATGATGATCTATGGTTGCTGAATGTTCTTTGTAAATATATATATATATGCGTGTGATTTATGTAAATGTAATTGCAGCGGTTTTGTAATTAATGCCAGTAATTAATGACAGTCAATATTAAAGCACAGTCTATATGGAGATTTTGAGAGCTGTTTAACGGGAGAAATATGTTTCTACGTAACTGAAACTAACCAAAAATGCATGTAGTTCGGTAGTTTAATGAAGCCATACACAAGAGCCATAAAATGTTTATTAAAACGAGAGGTCTTACTATGCAATGGAATCCGCTTCAACAACACTGTCTGCATTTCAAAGATTATGGCTACGTCTCCAAGATCACCGAGCCTCTGATATCGACCAGTTTCTGTGGGTAAAGTGACTCAGCGAAAGCTGTTCTCATCACCATTTCCTCATAAAAATATTCCGTAATTTCTGTATTGTTCCCCTGTCACCACGAATTCACAGTCAGTTAACGCTGTGGCCTCGCATTCTGGAGGACGCGGGTTCGAATCTCCGTCTGGACATCCAGATTTTGGTTTTCCATGGTTTCGCAGAATCACTTCAGGCAAATGCAGGGATGCTTACTTCAAAAGGACGTTGGCCAAATTCCTACCCATGACTTACCCCCAGTACTTGCTGGAGTCCCACTACTTAAAAATGTTTTACAATCAACCACAGCCAGTCAACTGCGTGCTTCAATGTGGAAGAAGGGGCGTTATACTGTGTTTGTTATTATTGTAGAATTGTGTGTCATGGCTTTTTGATGTAGTGGAATGACAAGTTGTGATCAAGATATTCGAGTTTTACGAAACGGTTCGGACCGAGGTAAGTGACAACAGCTGATTATATTTATTTGGCGATTTTCTTTAACAGGAGCAGTTTCTGTGTTATCTGCGCGCAATATATTGGTAACTATTCAGTTTTCAGATAAGTCTACTGACTTTTTGAAATACAGGCACAGTGGCTTCCATCTTTATCTGCCACTGGTGCTCATAAATTTTTGAGGAATTGACGAACAAAATGTGTACCGTAGGAACAACAAGGCACACCCATCCCCGTCCGGGGATCCAGATTTGGGGTTTCCATGGTTTCCCCAAATCATTCCAGGCGAATGCCGGGATACTTCCTTGAAAACGGCATGGCCAAATTCCTTCCCGCTAGTGACCTCGACGTCGACGAGGCGTAAAGCCATAAGCAAAAAAAAAAAGCAAGGCATACGTATATTTGATGTCCTCACCATCCTTCAAGCAGTTACCATCCAGAAACTTTAAAGCAAAACCTTAATTTGTCTACTGAAAACAGAAAAATAATTGGCGTCCACAGTTAGTTCAGTTGACTGTACGGTATCTGTATTTTTTCTACAAGAAATCGTATAGATCATTCGGTAGGTAATTTCGTTAGCTAGCAGTAAATATGCATTACAATAAGGTTACACGTTCCGTATCTAGTGTACAAATGTTTGAAGGTGAAAGCAACTGAACATTTTAGGAAATTTCTGAACAGAATTGATGTTAAATTTTAGTAAGCAGTTGAATTGGTGTGATGAAATTTTGGTCTTCTCGTGCATTTTCCCTTGTGTTCGTGGTTCGTATTACACACGTTCTATGATTCTTCACTTACATAGGACGCGGGTTGGATACGCAGTCCAGAATTCAATTCTTTGATATTTTTTTTCAGGCGAACGTTCTCCATACTGGATTGAACATACGTAATCCTTCCGTTAAAAGTTTTTTAAAACGGCTAACAATAATTTCACTGTCTGGTTTGCATCGCTTTAAATAAATAAAGATTTTTTTGAGGGGGAATTTTTTTGTTGATCAATCGAGTTTTCCTTCTTGAGATGGAAGTAAATGTTGCTAAGAAAATAAATACAGATTGTACATAGTTACCTTTCCCACAATGAATTCATGCCTAATGAAAGGGCGTACAATGCTGACATTTTCGTTCTTTTATTACTATTCCTGTAATGGAAAACCGATATAATATCATTCATCAATTATGTTCCATTAAAATTTTTCCGATCTGGACGTATGTGTCCAGAAACTTTGTAAGTCAGAATCACTGATCTTATTAGGGCGAACGACATTAGCCGACAATTTTTAGATGTTTGTGGTAAACATTTTGAAAAAAACTATTGTACGACTAGACGTGAAATTGAACATAAATTAGCTTGCCCTAATAATTCAGAGTTATCTCTAGATGTGTCATTAGTCATTATTTTTCCAAAAAATTGTAATAATTTTTATTAGAATATGCATGTAATGCCATGAGTGATAATGGTTCGTTTTGAAAATTATTTTCATTCAACTTATTAAAAAAAATTGTGGTTGTGTTCCGATTCCACCGACAACTAAATTTTGTAAAATACGGAATATCACTTGAACAAGAAAAAAATTTCCATTACAACTAGCTTCCGCAATCACAATTCATAAAGCTCCAGATTTAATATTAAATATAATTGCTGTAGATATTGGAGTAAAAGAAATTTTTGGTGGTTTAACATATGTTGGGTTATACTTCAGAAAGACTAACATTAAATAGAAGATTTTGTTATGACAGAATTAGTAATATTAAAAATTCGAGTATGTTAAAATGTAGAAAACCGGAAGAAACTTGAATAAGAAATTTTGTATCTGATTAAAAACAAATTAAATAAATTGATATTTTAAATATTTAAAGATTGCGTCTGATTATAAACGTGCCTATTTTTTTTTTCAAGAAACTAAAATCACGGATTTTGATGATAGTAATTTCTTTAATTGTATATAATATTTTTATAGCAAAACTTGGAGAGCCACCACAAAGTCGTGCTTTTAGCTACTATAAACAGAAAATCATTTGTAGTAATGAGGACGCGAAATTATATGAGAGAATGAATCGAGGAGACTCGTAATTATTCGGTTTAGTCGACACGTCAATCATCAATCAGTGGGAGGGTGGTTGGCACCTGCAGTAGTGTGAGGGAGTCGGATGTCAGAAGAAAAGTGGGCGATTTGTTATTTGTATGTGGCATCTAATGTCAGTGATCGTGCAGCGCAAGATCTTCCCAGAGGACGGCGAGAGCTCTCGAGCAAGCCAAGTTTAGGAGCGAACGTTATATGTATTATCGTTTAGAGGTTAAGAGACAACGCTTTCTTAAAGTGTTAGTTACGTGACTCTAGGACACAGAACAGACGGTTTTGTGGGGAGGGAGAACGATGATTTTAAGACTACAAGTAAGTGATCGCCAACAGCGCAGAAAAATTTATGAGAAACGAGAGTGACTGTAATCTTGTAACCAATAATACGAACTGTGTATAATGCGAGGAGTGGGGACTTATTGCTTCAGTAAATAATGGAAGCAAAATAGACAGTTGCTAAAAATGTGAAGTTTTTAGTTTCCGCTAATGCTTTGTCAGCAAACTGAAGAACAGAATGACTGGGCGTGACTTTAAAAAAAAAAAAATAATAATAAAGTTAAGAAGAGGCCTTGGTACAAGCACTTTGTCACGGAGTCGATTTCTAGTCGGAAGCGACAGCTGGACGGAAGTGCGGCCAGAGGAGTAGTCTTTAAGGTATTAGAGGGGGGCAGGTCCGAGATTTTAAAGGAGTCGGATCCAGATGTACATTCAGCTCTGCACGCCCACATCCAGATTCCAGATACATGTCCGCATGATCTGTATGAGTCCAATCATATGGTTGAACTGAATGTGTGCGGACCTACATCCAGATACATGTCCGCCGGACCTGTATGGGTTCAATCATATGGTGGAACTGAATGTGTGCGGACCTACATCCAGATACATGTCCGCCGGACCTGTATGAGTCCAATCGTATGGTGGAACTGAATGTGTGCGGACCTACATCCAGATACATGTCCGCCAGACCTGTAAGGGTCCGGCTCTATAATCGTATGGTGGAACTGAATGTGTGCGGACCTACATCCAGATACATGTCCGCCGGACCTGTATGGGTCCAATCGTATCGCGGAACTGAATGTGTGCGGACCTACATCTACATATATACTCTGCAATTCTCAAAACTGTGGGTGGCAGAGGGTGCTCAGCACCAAACCTAATCTCTTTGTTGTGCATTCCAATCCCTAATGGTACGAGGGAAAAAAGAAATCATATAACAATCAGTGCGGCACCTTATTTCTCTAATTTTATCTTTACTGTCATTCCAACCCAAATAGGTTGGTGGACGAAGTATTTCACTACACTTGTAAGTGAAAGTGGGAGTACGCATGTTTACCAATAAGTGTATACGAAACGTGCGTCGTCTATCTACCAGTGACTCCCAGCCTAGTCTACTAATCAGTTCTGTAACGCTTTCATAAGAACTGTAGTAAGCGGTCACGAATCGAGCGGCTCTTCTCTGTACTTTGTCCATACTCTCAATCAACCCCTTACGAAACGGATCCCAGATGGCACAACAATAGTCCAAATGTGGACGCACAAGAGATTTGTACGCTATCTCCTTTGTTTGTTCACAGGCCCGACGCTAGCTGTTTGAGCGCCCGCGTGCAATACCGATTATGCCGCTACAGCCAGTGGTGGATTTAGGAAATTTCCGAACCGGGTCAAACAACTGTGAGGTTGCCGCCCCCATTGTTGCCATTCCGAGTGTCGCCGGTCGCCGGTCGCCCGAAGCAGCTGTTGAACTAAAAAAAAAAAAAACAAGGGAGTGGCAACTATCGCGGGGCGGTGATTGTCGATCACTCGTTTTGCCGCCCCTCTCGATGTGCCGCCCGCGTGCTGCACGCCCGCTTACGGCGGCCCTTTGTTCATTACAATTTTTCAAGATTCGTCCTAGGAACCGCAGCCTAGAATTAGCTCTACCTGCCAACGTATTAATATGTAAGTCCCATTTCATGTTCCTTTGTACTGTTACTCCCAAATATTTCATAGAATCGACCATATCAATAACTCAACTGTTTACCTCGTATTTCTGAACAATTGGATTCTTTTTGTTAGTTATGCTCATTGTCTTACACTTTTTACAATTTAGTGTGAGTTGCCACTCAGCGCACCATGCCAAAATAACATCCAGATCACACTGAATTTCTAAACAATCAGCCAAATTCCTTACCTCCCTATAAGTAACCTCATCATCTGCAAACAATCTAAAAAGGCTTTTCACTTTGTATCTGAGATTGTTTATAAAAATTAAGAAAAGAAGTGGTCCTATTACACATCCTTGAGGTACACCCGATGTAACATCTAGATTAGAAGAACTTTCTCCTTCAACAACGACATACTGCGATCGGCCAGTTAGAAAATCCTTTATCCATTCACAAAGCTGATCCGGGCTCATAGCTTCGCTAAAAGGCGGTTGTGTGGCACAGAGTCAAAGGCTTTCTGAAATTCTAAAAAAATTGTTTCTACTTGTGAACCTGCATCAATAAATTGAATTACGTCGTGTGTAAATAGGGCCAGCTGTGTTTCACATGAATCTTTTCTTCCGAAATCAGTGTTGATTTGTTGTAAGCAAATTATTTTCATCTAGAAAATTCATAATGTTCGAGCATATAATATGCTCCATAACTCTACTACAAAGAGATGTTATAGATATGGGACGGTAGTTTCCAGGATCGCTTCGATCACCTTTCTTGAAAATCTGAGTTACTTTCGCTATTTTCTAGTCTGAAGGTACTTTTCGCTCTTCTAGGGATTTACTGAATATATCAGACAGAAATGGCCCGATTTCCGCCGCATACTCTGAAAATACTCTTACTGGGATTCCATCCGGGCCAGGTGCTTTCCCCCACTTCAGGAGCTCTAATAGCTTTATGATACCTGCAGTATCTATTCGTAATGATTCCATCTCCAACTCGACACGACGTGGGAAAACGGGAATGCTATCCTTACTTTCATCAGTAAATTTTTTGAATACAGTATTTAGTACGTTAGCTTTATCGCGGCTTTCATTAACCTCGGACCCTTCACGAACTAGTGCTAGAATATTGCTGTTGGTACAACTGACTTTTCGAACATCTATTCGTAACGGTGTCCTTTGTTAACTTAAAGTTATGGTAATTACTCCTCAGGTAGGTTCTAAAACACTCCTTTGAGGCCTTACTGAATCTGTATACAATCCGTCCATTTCCCCTTTTTCGCTTGGTCATTAATTTGATAGTCGCAATTACCGCTTTGTGATCGCTTATTCCAGTGGTCGTTGAAATGTCGGTGAATAATTCTGGCCTGTTAGTAACCAGCAAATCTAAAATGTTTTCGCTACCGTTATGACACCGCGTAGGTTCATTAACTAGCTGCTCTAGATGATTATCTGAGAACAAATCGAGAATGACTTCAGAAGCTGCCTTATCCCTGCTACCAGTTATGTGAACATAATTACGTCAGTCGATATAAGGCAGTTTGAAGTCGCCTTCCAGAATCATAGCATGATCCTGAAAACGGCTAGTTATACTGTTAACATTAATTCTTAATTCCTCGGCGATAGCTATGTCAGAATCGGGTGGACGGTAGAAGATGCCTATGACGAGTTTTGACCCAGCAACATTGAGTTTACTCCATATGATTTCACAGATAGTATCGACGTCTATTTCATTACATGGGAGGAATTTACTCACAGCTATAAATACCCCACCTCCATGAGAATGTAATCTGTCTTTATGAAAAACGTTCATACCGTCTTTAAAAGTTTAGGCGGAACTTATTTCCGGTTTTAGCCAACTTTCTGTACCGATAATGATATCCGCTTCTGTGCTACAAATAACGCTTTCAAGTTCTGGTTGTTTGTTACAAACGCTTCTACAGTTAATTACGAGTACTTTTAACTGTTGTGACATTTTTTACGTTCCTCCTACATTCTGGTGTTGCATCTGTTTGGGTTGCCCGTAACTGTATTTCGTGTTTCGGGTCTTCCTCCCTCAGCCTAAAAAACCACCCAGTGCATTCCACACGGCCCCTGCCACCCGTGTAGCCGAGTCACGTGTGTAGTGCTCACCTGACCTATTCAAGGGAACCCTACATTACGCAACCCTATGGTGAAGATGGAGAAATCTGCAGCCAATATCATCACAGAAACGTCGTAGTCTCTGGTTCAGCCCCTCTGAACCAGAGGCCCACAATCAACTCTGTCTACGATGCTACAGATGGTTAGCTTCGCCGATATCTTGCGGCCAGTGGCCATAGAGTTCACCCTTCAGCCAGCCGCCGGAAGGAAGAGAGGATAACCTCCGACCCAAGGCGACAAGCATCGTTGGTGCCGACGTGAGCCACAATCTGCAGTTCGCTACACCCCGTCCATTCTATGGCATCCGGGATGGCCTGCTCCACATCTCGGATCAGACCACCCGGAAAAACACACCGAATGGACGTTGGATTTCTTCCCCGAGTAATCCGACATTTCCATAAGGGGCTCTATAAACCGCCTAACATTAGAGCTCCCAACTTCCAGAATATCCTTCTGCAAACGCCCAGACCTAGCGGGCTGGGGGGCCATCCAGATACATGTCCGCCGGACCTGTATGGGTCCAATCGTATGGTGGAACTGAATGTTTGCGGACCTACATCCAGATACATGTCCGCCGGACCTGTATGGGTCCAATCGTATGGTGGAACTGAATGTTTGCGGACCTTCATCCAGATACATGTCCGCCGGTCCTGTATGGGTCCAATCGTATCGCGGAACTGAATGTGTGCGGACCTTCATCCAGATACATGTCCGCCGGATCTGTATGCGTCCAATCGAATGGTGGAACTGAATGTGTGCGGACCTAAATCCAGAAACATGTCCGCCGGACCTATATGGGTCCGGCTCTACAACCAGGCGGGCGGAGCGTGTGGAGGAAGTAAATCCAATCAAGGAGAACTGCAGTATGAGCTATATCGTGTTAAACCAGAATCTGATAATTAATTTTATTTATACATCTTGTAAATCTTAAAAAAAGACTGATGTGCATTTGAAATATTTTTATGTAATAAGGGATGTTAAATGTATTATTCGCTTCCTCATTTAAAGCTACTCTTCATCTCAATTGTGAAAGTTAAAAACTCCAGACGGCAGTAATTCTCACTAGGAGACAGTGCCAAATTGCAATTCTAAAAGACCAGTACGCATTAAAATTCCGAGTAATGTTATGTCCATCCTCCACACCTTAAAACCACAAAATACGTCAGAACCAGACCAATAAAAGAGTTCTATTGTGTTTTAATCACCTGTATCAGCCACGGCAGAGGCAGAATGCGCGGCAAATCCAAACTAGTCACCAAGTTGCAAGAGGACAAGAATTTATCACCCATATACATTTAATAGTGATTATCTATAAGTAACTAGTGATTAAGAAACAATTTTTAAGTAATAATCCTATCTCTGAACGGAACTATAATGCAATCGCACAGTAAATGACATAGAACCTATCAAAATTCAGATTTAGGAATTGAAATGAACATTTGAATGAAACAAAACAAATAGCGCTCGAAGTGTGAACAGCTCCAGATCCTTTGCGTTTCCAGCTCCTCTGTGGATCCAGTTCTTCTGCCATCCCAGATCCGGCCGAGTGTTCTGTTCCGATTCCTGCTGATACGGGCCCGACTTGCACTCGGATTTGCGTCCGTCAGTAACGTAACGGAAACGCGTCCGCCGACTTGTTTCCATCAAGATCTACCCATCTCTATTTGGTACGCCGTACTGCAAAGTGGAACTATGTCGTTACTCCCAATGTATATCTTTAGGCTGATAGAAGTTTTATGGTGAAATCACCATAGTGAGCAGGACAGAATGCTAGGCGTTATTATGAGGTAGTAAAGTTGTTTGTAGGTCTCACAATAAATGGTGCATTCTACAGTCAACAAACATTGCTAATTTAAGCATAAACATCATTTTAATTGTACTTCAATTCACACCCTGGTTGGAAAACCTTGAAGATAAGAATTATCTCAGTTGCTCTATGCCCGTAATTGTTGTAAATTTGAGCTAGCTGGGTGGCGTCCACAAATCAAACTAACTTTCTGTGAGATGGGAACACGCGATTTTCCTGTACACCTGACGCAAGGATATTTCTGAATTTAGAGATGTCAGTCAATGATCATAAAACGTTAAAGAGTATCATAAAATGTTATATTGGCATGTTTCAGAAACAAGTTTATGTCATCTTAAATGATTAGATTTTTTCTTGGTGTGTTATTCTTTTTATTTTGTTTTCTTGCGAATGTACCGAGTATGCAAAAAGAAATTAATTTTCACCATTTTTAATATGAATAATTGAAAAACTGCGAAACTTATATACCGGAGATCGAAAAATGCGAAGAATTCCCTCTTTCTCAAAATTATTTATTTTTTATTTCAACTGACTCACGTGACAGTAATCGGTCACTGCTGGTGATCTACGTTCTAAACCATAGGTTTCCAACCATTTTTGGCCTACCACCTCATTTTCGAAGAAAAAATTATTCATCCCTTCCCCCTTATCGAACAAAATAATACTCACGGCAACCCTTTTCAGAAAAAATAACACACTGACTCCCCTTCTTGTAGTAAAGAATGTAACCCATACTGCTCCAACTTCTTTGGCTAGTAGCCATCTTTTTGAAACAGTGATTCGATGGTGTCCCTCTTAGGTGAAGTATAAATATCATATACGTAGAAAAGCAAGGACAAATTTCTAAGCTTACTTTAATACAATGTTGGTGTATTGTTCACAGTTTGGTTAACAAATACATGTTATCAAAAAATATGATTAATTATAGCGCTGACATTGGTGTGATGACACTAATTTTTCGACATTTGGTTCTTTATTTGTCATCAACAATGTTAAATCGCCACGTTCCGCTATTGAATATCTGTTTCATTTCTTCCATAATAAATTTCTGACTACGCTAAATCCTCTTTTGGCTGCATATGATGATGGGAATGCAATGAATATTTCTTTGGTGCAGCCCTTAAAGCCGGATACAATACTGAAAAGTATGGGGCGGTGGTTGATCCTCAACGCCCCCTATATTTGTCTTGGACCAGAAAAGCCTCCCCTCCTGATCTCTTCGCCAACCCCATTCGAAACCACTGCTCTAAACCGTGTATTGTTAAAATCACTTGTTTGCAGTTTGCGCTTAAAAATATTGTTCCTTGGCGGTTATTCGGTCTCGTCAAATTTTCAGTCGCAGTTACTTTTTGTCACTATGATTACGCGATCAAGCTATGAATACAATTATGGAGTCATTTCTCTTCCATTTTTATGTAGTGACAACGTGAGAAGTACAGGATGATTATAATTAAAGTTTAAGTTTCAAAACGCTCTAAAAAACGAACCAATGATTAGAATGACGTCAAATTGAACGGCGTATTATTGAAGAAGGGGGAAGAACATGAACAAAAAAAAAAGTTCCAAATTTTAGCGACAGTTGGCGCTGTAAGAATCAGAATTTCGTCTACAAATCACAAATCGTAAAACATATCCCGTCAGATAGAAATGTGCTTCGTCTGTCCACAGAATTTTCCACGGCCAATAATTGTCCACTTCCATGCGAGCAAGAAATTCCAAAGCAAAACCCTCTCTTGCTGGCAGGTCAGAAGGAAACAACTCCTTTACATTACAAATTTTGTACGGATAGCATTGCAGGATGTTATGCACCGTGCTCACAGGTCTGTACAATGTTCGGGCAATTCTCCGTGCACTGCATGGTTGCAAACCACCGCTCGACGCCTCCTGAACTGCTGTGGCCACTTCTTCAACCTACCGCCGAATCACATCTTTTCCTTCCTCTACCAGACTGCACATCAAACGAACCTGAATTTTCGAATTTTTTCATCATTTTCACCAGACCCATGACAGTCATCGATCCAACGCCTTTTTTCCTACCCTTAAGGCTCCTGAACTTCTGCAGAACTACTGGTGCAGAATCACCGTTCATGTTCTTTCCTTCTTCAATAATACGCCGTTCAATATTGACGTTATTCTAATCAGTGGTTCGTTTTATAGAGCGTTTTGAAACTTAAACTGTAATTAAATCATCCTGTATTAGAAAAGGAGCAAAATTATCTAAAGAGCTGCAGTTACGAAGGGTCCGCAACAAGATTTTGTTGTAAACCACACGTCATTCAAGATTTACTTGAATTCAACTTTCAGGCGATGGGGACGTGCTTGTTGTTGTATGGCTGTTCCTACTCGGGCGATAGCCTCTTTACTTGCACTTCATAGACGATTGTATTTACTTAGAGTGAAGATGACATGCTGTATTTGGTTTATAAGTTGAATAATGATGATAGGGATTTACTACAACTATGGGGAAAACTTATTCGCTGGAGGTGATAAACAAGAGTTAGTATTGGACCAAGGGTTAGTTAAAGATGTCACTCCTATAAATGAGTAGGAGCTATTTTCACCAAAGACGTTTCCTGCAGAAGAAATTAAAAGTCAAATTGATAAAACAAAGCAGGTAAGAACGCAGATTTATTTATGTATTGGCCTTCGGCAGGAGAGAACCTAAAGCAGTCAAAAGTATGGTCTCCTTGATATACAGTGATTATTTCATACATAATTTTATACTTATTACGAAACAAATAAAAATTTGTATATGTAGTAAAAATGAAAAAAAGAAAGTAATTAACAAATGTGAGAGCAACAACAACAACCAGTTTAGAAAACAAATCAGGAAAATAATGAACATACATGATTCTATTGACCGAGTGATCTTCCGGTTTCATTAAATACAAATGTTCCAGTTTTTTAAATATGTAAAAGACTACTGGCCAAAAACATAACTAGGTTTGTGGTTCAGGATTTTCATATGCTGGCTGCAAGGTTAATACTTTTAATTTCCTGTAACTTTTGTCCTGTTGCGGCTACGCCAATTTTGCAAGGTTACACTCTCGTTTCCTGCAGCCCGTATTGCATTTTGGACACACACCAAAATGTCTTACGATAGCTTCCTTGCTTTAATAATTAATCTGCATCATATTCAACATTTTTCAATTAAAATAAAACATTTATTGATTTCAGTAAACCATTTACAATTATACTTTCTTTAATTGAGAAACAAAATCTACGCACTTCAGACCTGACTTATCAATATAGTCTTACCATAACAACCAACAAAACAAAACATTTCTTATAAACTCAGAGATAATCTTTTTCCCGCGATATAAGTAAGTTCAGCCAACCTCTATGGTTGTTATCTTACATGGTGAACTATCTCCACATTTATCTTAATGCTGTTTAAATTTTCTGTATGTCATTTATGTCTCCAAAAGCCTGATACACACAATCACGAAGCGTTGACTAATGTACCTATGTGGTATTGATGACTTGCGAAGTTCCCGTTTACAGAGCGTGGAGGGTGAGCGGTTAACGTTCTGACCTCGCATTCGGGAGGACGGCGGTTCGACTCCCGGACCGGACTTCAAGGATTTTTTTTCCATGGTTTCCCCAAATCACTCCGGGAGATTGCCGGAATGCTTCCTTCACTAAGGCCATGGCCGAATTCCTTCCCGTTCCTTGCCTCCAGTCCCATCCCGTCTCTTATGACCTCGACGTCGACGAAGCGTAAAGCCATAAGTAAAGAAAAAAAGAAGTTCCCGTTGTGGAATCGTTGTATGGCTATCGTGGTAATGAGGCGTTTGTTGATATTCAGGTTGTAGAACCATGGCTTTGCTGGTATAATTTGTTGGACACTTCCTTAATGAGAGCTTTTAACAGTTTTTTAGTAGTTGCATTTTATTTCCACGCTTTCCATTACCTGTTCTTTGATGCTATGGACGATATTGGTGATCGGATGTTTTTATGTCATCTTTACGTCCCGTATAATAGCATGTGTCCGTCAGAATTACGATATAATTGTAAGGCCACACTGTCGGCTTTATTTAATTGCTTCGATGAGAGATTTCGCCTCAGCTGAAAAACAACTATTCCGGGTACTATTTTTATTTGGCCGGCGAGGTAGTAGACGAGATGGTGCGCAGTTCCTAATCATCAGATTGAATACCAGGACTCCTGCGTTAAGTCCCAAACGTCTCCGCAGTATGTATGGAATGAGTGCATACGACGCTGTTGATAGTGATTCGTAAACTGAATGGGAACGTTGAACTCAGTTGCCACATTGGTATCTTTCGGTAGAGTAGGCCTGAATGGGCTGGCACAGGGTAACAACTTCTACGGTCTTTTATCTAAATACACACACCAACACACACACACACACAAAACGGCATTTTACGCGCAACAGCAATCATCAAAAGTCATCAGCACATACACAAAACTTGGAATGCCGATTATCTGACACTCAAATTACACAATTTAAGAGTGAAACCTTTTTCAGGGCCACTAAACTTTATTCAGAGAACAGGCAATACTGTCAGTCAGCGAGACCCTTGTTCAAATGAAAGCCCTCACAAAGATGGGTGGGTGGGCTTGTCGTTGCTAGGCATCGGGGTACAATGCTACGCCAGGACTTGTACGTTGCTGGTCAACAAGAGTTTTGTGCGAGTGTTATCATGCACGGGGTGAAGTAGGCTGCTCGAATGTTTAAACAGCGCCAACGACCATACCATGTTGAAAACGCCGGTTGTCGTCCGATCACCGCATTTAAGCGTGGTTAGTACTTGGATGAGTGACCGCTTGGGAACACCACGTGCTGTTGGCATCACAACTTTTTCGTTTTTCTTGTTGGTTTCTGCAATGCCCAGTCAAGTTGCAATTTTGCTGCCTACATTAATTAATTCGTTTCCTTGCAGCCATTTAACAGCTTTAAATCGTTTGCAAACTCTTGTGTATAGATATGACACATTTGCCGTTTCTGTTTTACATTTGGTTTGCAGACACACTCGCATTCGAAGGCAGTGCGTTGCCACGAGTCGGCGCTGCAAGCGAGGCAGGCCTGTGACGCTCCCTGTCGGTGTGCGTACGAAACACGAGGAGGGTAGGTGGCAGCAGGATCGAGCGCGCGCACGTTGGAAATGCCGACAAACGAAATTCTCGGAAGGTGCGAATGTGAAGCAGCAGCAAAAACAAAGTGCCTCCCCCTCGTCCACAAAATTATTTCGCCCTTTTCATACTACTCAATGCTTCCCAGTATTGCCGAAGAGAAATTTGAAGCAACTGTGCTTAAAACCAGTGATGCCGAGTCTTAGTGCATCGCAGGCTTCATTAAAGAACATCGGAACTTGGGGATGATACTGGATAATAAATTACAACATATCATGCATGGTACTTTTTTATTCTTATTTATGGCTTTACGCCTCGTCGATGTCGAGGTCATTAAAGGCGGGAGGGGACAAGGAACGCGAAGGTATTCGGCCAAGGCCTTTTGAAGGAAGCATCCTGGCACTCGCCTGGAGTGATTTGGGGAAAACCCAAACCTGGATACACGGACTGGGAATGCAAGGCCAGAGCACTAACCGCTCACCCACCACCCTCGGATGGATAGGAAAAACAAAGGGCTAGCAGTAATTTCAAATCTATCACCAGCGTTACGAAGCAGCAACCCATTATGAAATAAATACAAATACTCTTCCTTTTTATTATACGGAAACCAATTTACAATAAATCCAGTTACTTGAGAACACATGTCTAAGATTGATCCTTAACGCACCAAGATATACACCAATAGAAATTTTACACAACAAAACAAACACTCGGTTAATAAATACAGAAATACAGAAAATAGGGTAACAACTTCTACGGTCTTATATCTAAATACACACACCAATACACACACACACACACACACACACACACACACACACACACACACACACACAAAACGGCATTTTACGCGCAACAGCAATCATCAAAAGTCATCAGCACATACACAAAACTTGGAATGCCGATTATCTGACACTCAAATTACACAATTTAAGAGTGAAACCTTCACTTAACATACAGAACAGAGATTACAGGGAGCGGTATATGTTGGCTCAGTGGCTAAGACGTCTGACTGGAGATCGAAAGGTCCCTGGTTCGAATCCCTGACTTGGTGGTGATTTTCATAGACCCTTAACTCGACTATCACCTCTGACACAGCTTGCTGTGTAATGTGAAGTACACCACAACGCTTCCGTGGTTCTTCCGTGGTTCGGATTCCACGTTAAACTGTAGGACCCCTGTACCCGGCAGGATTACTAGGTTAGGTGAAGGCGGCTACGACAGGGGCGGAGTGCGCAGTCAATAGAAACCTTGTCACCAGGTCATTACGACCACACAGAATTATTGTTACAGATTACAGGTGTCACACAGAGATGGCGACACATAACTTCCTCTATCCCACTGGCAAGGCGGTTGGTTAAAAAGAGTTGTCGCATCAAACAGTAAACGAGGATCCAACGAACAGGCAGGAAAATGATAATGATCTTTGGCAAATACAGGCCGACATTTTGTTTTGTATATTTTCAACTTTAACCTGATACAACTTCACCATAATCACTAGAAATTAATGTTTTCCACACAATATCCATAGAAGTTATGATACACGAAATTTCTAAATGTGGAGAAACGAAGAAAAATGGTGGAGAGCTTCCCTCTGACTGAAAACGTGATGTTGATGTCGATGTGAATGATTGCTGTAAAATGCTTGGCCCGGGCCCCTACGTCATACCCCGACCTTATTTCGCTTAGATCTGCGTTCTGGCAGGATATATTTCAACATTTAGATATCAAAAGAAATTATGCGTTTTGAAGTTTGCAGACCTGGGCTTAGACAAGTATCCCGCCAGTTACGCTATTCTTGCTATCAGTAAGAGTGAAAGTTTTTGCAAAGGTACATTAAACATCGTTTTTATAGTGTTTTAAAGGGAGAAAGAAACAATGTGTTCACTGCAGTGTCTTTGGAAAATACTATTCTACTATTCTATATCACAATCTCATTTGTTTACTTTGATATCTTCCCAACATTATTTTTAAGTGTTTGAAACTGTCAAGTCAAAGAGATCCTAAGTAAGACCACTCAGCGTTCCCTAGGTCGGACCACCCATAATTCATATTTCGTCAATCTGTTAAAGTGATCTGAAATGCTGTTTCAGACGGCCGAAGCAAATAGAAACCTTTATGAGAAAAGTGGTGATTTTTGTCGTTAGTGAAAGATTTTATTAGCTTAGAAATTTATCACTTTTTTCTTACATGGTATATTATCAAATATAATGAATATCAAATAAGCTAAATGGTTTAAACCACATGGTCAAATGTTAAAATAAACCATTTCACATTCTTTTTAATTTAAAGACTTTTCTTATAATTTTGTGCATATTCCTAACAGGGATCCCACTTTGGCTACCCTTTTCTCAGAGCCTTTTGCAATTTTAATAAAAAATTAATCTGAAGACTATGATTAGATATTTACTATCTACTGTCATACAGCCTATTTTAAAACATAACAAACATTAAAATCCAAGTGAAATGAACTCAGATCAAAGAAGATACAGGTAAAAACAAAACGGGGATCCGAATTTAGTTCTTTTCTTACTCTCAGGACGGTTGAAGCTAGGAATTGTTATGAGACGCGAATTTTAAAATTAGCTTCCAACGTTTGATATTTCAAATGCTTACGATTGGTTCTTTGACACATTGTACAAGCCTGGTAAGCATGTCTTAGCCCGAAACAGTTTACGGGATTCAGATTAAAGCACATACTAAGACTTCTAATATAGGCGTCCTTTTTTTTTTTTCGTCGGGATGTTTGAATAATTTGGAGCCGGAACTAGTTGCTCTGACTGCTTCGATTTAAACTTAAATTTTTATTTGGATACTTCCATTCTGGAGAGCTATTCACTAAACCCGATGAATCCAAAATCGGGAGATAAAGTTTAGCATTGTAGCTCAGAGTCTATCGTCTTTATTCAAAATCTAATTATACTATTAGATAAACAAAGGATCAAAGAATTTGTTAGGCCGATTGTGGACAGCGTCGTATTGCGCAGAGCGGTAATGCTCGAGCATCGCATTCAGGAGGACGCCGGTTCGAATCCCCATTCTGCCAACCAGATTTCGGTTGGAAATCGGCCCAGTTAGTTCCTTCAAAATACCATGGTCGAATTCCATCACGTTCTTTGTCCCCAGTCCTCTCCTGGCTTTAATACCTCGTCTTCGACAGGTCGTAAATCCAAAAAAGGTTCGTTTCACCTTGTCTGGAAATCTACGTTTAATGCGACTTCGGACTCGGTGATTCAATCGACAGCACTCATCAGGAGCTATCGATTTTGACTGTAGAACATTAGTGTCAAGCGATTATTGTGAAGTTTTACGGTGTTGAAGTTGAAGAAAAGCTAAACGAAATGTCGGACTATATTCGTCTAAAAGCCAAGTCAAAATACATAAGACCCTCTCTTCAGCAATCCAGTGGCTTTTATGAAATCTCGTGTTAGCAAGTTGAGCGGTGTCGGGAGTGCAAGGTATTTTCCGTGTGCGTCTGCAACGACACGAGTACATTGGCAGCAGCTGGAGCCGGAACCAAATTTTTGCAAATAAAATTGAAAATACCATCTTCTAACCATTTCCCCTCTGGTGTCATTATACGTATAGTAACGCACGCCTACTACTCACAGGAAGTGATTATGAATTCGCTGTCTCCACTAGCCAAGTAACAGTACAGCCGCCTTGACTCTCGCTATGGAGTATCCACTAAGCCATTTAAGAGGAAATATTATAAGCATCAGTACTTCGTTGGCCTCGGTAGCGTAGGGGCAAGCTCCGCGTGCCGAAGGTCACCAGTTCTAGTCCGGCCGAGGGCATGGGTGTTTAAGTGTTGTGTCTGGGAATGCCATGTCCGTCCTGTGGTGTGTCTAATTAGCTGGGAAAAAAAAATGAAGCTGGCTCTATGGCCTAAGATGCCGAAAGCCAATAAATAAATAAAATTAAAAAAATCAGTACTTCCTGGAGGTGTTTCGCAAGAACGACTTGGACCAGAATAGTTTTGTGTCCAATCGACTTTGATTTGGAATAGACCAATATCGCCAATGACGCGAAAAACAATAGATGAGTCGGAATTAGTGGTTCCTTGTTATGAAAGCATACTCAATATTTCAAGCGCAGATATCGTAACCGTTATAGAGAGCTTGTTATAGTCGGGTATAAAATGTGCGGAAGTTTTTAATAACAGAACGAATGTTGGCCAGAAGGTTAGATTGTAGTCTAGTAGAGACGGTGTATTTATATAGTGGATAGAAACTTCTTGTGCAATGAACTAGATGTAGATTATATTTCCAAAATAATATTGATTAAACTAAGACAAATTTTCTGATGGCCTCCTTCTACTTTCCATCAGACGACAACGTAATTTTGATTGAGAAGTAATTTAAATGACATAGTTCTACGATTTTTGGATCTTGCAATAGTGCTGAGTGGTTAAACATTTGTTTAACTTCCGTGGATTAAGTTAATTATACTCAAAAAACTGGTGGCAGGAATAAAACTGCTTTTAACGGCGTATTCGTTCTGTTGTTTGATTATAATCTCAAACCGCTCGTTTCTTAACTGTAATTAATCAATACTAGATCTTATTATGGCCGAAAGTAGGCCAGACTTATAAAGATGTCCAAACGATTGCAGGAATAATTGACCTCAAAGTTGTAAATGCAATCGTGAATTCAACGGCTCAAAAAAGGGGGGGGGGAAGAAGAAGAAGAATGAATCGTTTACAGATTTCAGAAAACATTAAGATTTTTTTAAGAATATTTCTAAAGGGTAAGTGCAATTCATTAAGAGTTAGATGAGGCACCGTTGAAGAGATGTGACGTCGTTTTATATATACAATTAGGATAGCTGGTAATAGTCATAGAACGGAAAGAATAACCATCGACTGGAAAGATTCACCATGAGACAAAGGTGAAAATAAAAGAGATCTTAAAAATCAGATAAGTATACACGCACCTCACGACAATCTCACAACCCTCCAATCATTTATTATTAGCATTATTATTATTGTTATTATAATTTTTTTTATTCTCTTTGATTCATTATAAGTGTTGTGAATAATCGTGTTAATATTTGTAAATTGATTAGTATATCTGTACGGTTCCACAATCCGTCGTTTGCATTGTCTTTGGGTAGCGCACGTTTAATATTGTTAGCTAGCATTGTAAGAATCTTTGGTCGCCTCGCCGGCAACAGCTGAGCGGGCACATTGCATGGTGGCCGCCCGGTCTGTCAATAACACATGGTGCGTGTTTGGGCTCCACTGTAAGGGAGCTATAATATATGAATATGAAGTGTATTATGAACTTGTGAAAATGCAGCACGGTTATATAAATGTTGAGTTGAAGTAACTGTGCTAAATAAATATAGTACTATTTCTTTCGGAACTGTGATTATCATTTCTAAAATTAACAATTCCTACCATTTTTTGTGGTTATAAGCTATTATCTACATTTAAATTAAAACAAAATCGAGATGCAGCTGGTATGTGTTCGAGACGATATTGGGCCTTTCTGGTCCATAACACGATGTTCTCCCAATCGGTGTGGAACTTCAAGTAATCTACGCCTTCAGAGGCAGTCTGGTTATTGACAGCAGCTAATTATTCCACACTATTTGATTGGAAAGCTCACAAAGTTCTTAAAAAGAACAGGCTTAGTTTGAATAAGAGAGCGAGTTAAACTTCCGAAGGCTGTTATGGCCTCAAGGTCGTGTTCCATGCCAGATGGATCAGGACAGTAAAACCTTGAGAGATGCCTCCGCGTTCTCTGAGCAGTTGTGCCAGTAAATTCTATACCTACGCCCAGAATGCGATAGTCGCGTGGATCGTGGGCAATGCACCCTGATTGGAGTATCGCAGACGGTGGGACCGTGGCGCCTTAAAACTGGAGTTTTGCGGATAAGGTGTGGTAACCCTGACAGAATAGCCCATGGTCCTCCAGGTTGGTGGTTTTGCATAGGTCTGGTCCCGTCGCAAGTAAAAACAAGTTACAACTCAGAAGCCACGGAAATAAATTACTCAAAAAATAGACGACAGATATCGGCTGTGAAAAAGGGCAAACGATTTGGTATTGCAGTAAACTTACACGATGCTACTTGAATTAGGAAAAAAGTACCTGAGATATTACAAGAAATAAATATGAAACAAATTTAGCTATGATATCTGAAATAAAGGAAGCACATTGGTAAAGAGCCATACAGTGTTTCACAAAGACATCCTCCAAAATTTGCATTCATAGTCTGAGTAACAATGATGATAAATACAAAATGGACAACTAGAATTGTTGGTTACTTATTTATAACCAGTAGATTCATGACGATCACGATCACTGAAGTGTAATCACAAAAAGAAGAGAAAAAAGAAGAACCCAAATCTTTTTATAAACACCTCGTCACAGATTACAGTTTACCAATTTTAAACACTGCTATTTGTAATGACTTCCATTCCGCCTACCTGGCAAGCTGTAGCGACAGGAAGTAATATTGCGCTCTTTGTCATTGGCCTGTAGCTCCTTTTTCCAGGTTACCATGAAATTAGAAAGTCCTCGATCGTCGAGGTTACTAAAAACCAATTTACTAATGTTTACATTTTGATATTTTGTATTTCATCACATCACTTAGCACAGCCGAAATTTTCTACAAAATTAATCAGAAAATTCTTACCAGACGGAATATTGCCAGGCTACATGTTCGAATATGTTTTCAAAACTTCTGTAAAGGCAGTTTTCTTTTCTCTCAACAGTTTTGGATGCTCACCCTCTTTAACTAATTATTCCATTATTTTAATAATAATTCAATTATTGTGCAAGCCACACGTTCAAGTCGTAATCAATAAAAAAAAGTTCAGAAATTAGAAACTACAATGAACGAATCAAGCCGAAGAAAAATTACGGATGAACGACA